>VZTM01036981.1:0-21556 GCA_013400555.1 Jacana jacana
TCTGCTGTGTTGTATTCCCAGCAGCAGGAGATATCTGAGAGGTTAAAGTCCCCCACGAGACGAGTGTGAGGTTTCTCCCATCTGCTTATAGAAAGCTTTACAATGCAGAAGAAACCCATGGGCTTGATTTATTGCTGTCCTCACATAAATGGTCTATGGAATTATATCAGAGATCATCTTGGGTCCTTGTGTCATTATCATGATTACATACCGGTTTTACCAGAACTAAAATAAAATTTGAAGTCAAAACTCTACTTTTAGAAAACGTAACTGCTTTACTCATTTTTATTAAACGTTTCCTCTAGCTTGCAGTATATTATAGAGTAGCCAGGAAAAAATATAAAAGACACATTTTATATATAAGCAAGAGGTTAATCTGTCTACACTTGGGTATGTGATATGTTAACATTCTCTTCTTAATGTTTTCCAACATATTTGCAGCTGTACTTAAGGTTCTTCATTAGTATAGAAAAAAGTTCTATACAAATAAAGTAATAAAATAAATGCTTCAGGCTTTATTTTATTTTATTTTTTGAGCCATACTTTAACTAGATAAGTGATTACAAGCACATAGACAAAAACATATTGAGACAGTACTTTACCATGGATGGAATGCAAAGAGTACTGGAATAGCAATGACATATATGCATACATCATAGTGTCTATATATGTATATATAACTTGAATTAAATATTTAAAGAAATTGCAGAAATAATCTCATTTTATGATAGCATTGATTGGTTATTGTACTTGATGGTTATTTAAAACTGAATAATGCTCCAAAATAATTACATTTTAAAATAATTTATCTAATCCTGGAAGAAGTATTCAAAAATAATTTTCTTTTTCACTTGGTAAGAATTAAATAACAAAGTCTTTATTCTTTATTGCTGATTTCTACTATTAAATCAACTACATATAAGCAGTGCTGATTGCAATATAATTATTCTCATGGGTCCTACTTGCATTCATTCTGATTTTACAGTTTAAAAACCCATTCATCAGTTACTCTGCAGTGTCACCAGAACTTAGTATGTGCATATTATCTTTCACTCATATTCCAGTGCAGTCTTCTGGAGAAGACGAGAGAGACTGCAAGTGTGCATAGCATGGGTGACTCCCCTGCCGTACACACACACACACACATAGATCTGTGTACACATTCATAGCGCATTGCACATAATTGTCGAGAAGCCCTTCACAGAAGGTGGGTATAATAGTTTTCTGTCCCCATAATCTCTTGTAATGTTCAAAGTTTTAAACCAAACCAATCTTGTAAACAGCTAGGTGAGCATCAATGTTAGAAGTCTTTTGATATGCAGTATAAGTGAAATGCCGCATAATATAAAATGATGGTGCTATTAATCCTGTAGCACTAGTGATTCCCAGCCCCCTCCACTATTGATACCAACACCATTGTCTCTGGCTTTAAACTTCATCAGTATGCAAACGGAGTGTCACTATGATGGGTGGTAACTTGGTTGGATGCACTTTCTACATTTCTGGCAAATGAGTATAATTATTTTCAGAGCTGTGGGCAACTTATGCATGATTTATCCTCCATCTGGACCTGTATGCTACACAATAGTGATAAAAGATTATTTCCTCCCTTGGATGTTCATAGGCCATCATCAACATCATCCTGATGAAATGGTCATGTATCCCCTAGCACTTCTATACTGCCACAGCTTGACAACAAAATTATTTCCCTATAGTACTAAACCACTTCAAATATTCAATCCCTCTGTGCATGTATTTGTTTTTTAAAGCATTCAGTATTAATGTAATGTGGTAATTTATAAACCAACAAATTAACTATGCAGAAATCTGAGCGAGGCCTTATGAGGTCTGCAAAGCAACAGAAAAGAAAGCAAAAGATTTTTGCACTCTATAATAATAATCTTATCAAGTGTTGGAGGCAGGTTTTAGTCTCTCATTGTTAGTACTTTTCACTCCTGGGCTTAGTTATTGTATGCTGAAACTGAGATGCTTTGAATCAAATGATTGTCATGATTGCAGCTCATGACAAACTGTACCATCATTGCTTGAGCAAAGAAGGGAAATATGAACTTCCAATGCTGACCATTTAAAAGGGAAAAAGATGAAGGCAAGAAGGCTAAAATAGAATTTACCAAAATTAAGCATTCACATCTGTGATAGAAAATAAAGTCCATCCAAGCAAGAGGAATCAATATCTGCAAAGCTGATGTTGATCACAAGAAAGAGGAGAAGAAAAGAAAGATTCTTTATTTCTTTGTTATAAAGTCATTTTAATTATTAAAATCCATAACTGTGATTGCCCTCCTTAGTAAGCACAGTCTGTCCTTATAGGCTCACCATTAATCCCTAAATAGCTAGTCAGCAGGATTCTCATTGCCTGTACCAACCGAGGCAAAGGACACCCTTTCTCACTTTTACTGCAGAAGCCTGATTTTCCTCCCAAATAAATTAAAGACTAATTTTGCTGGAACCCAGGAGAGAACTCAGTGTCTTCTGCTATCCTCATCTGTCTCGCGCAGACACATCCAATGGGCATCCTTTGCTTGGCACAGGCAAGATGGGGTGTGTGGGGCACTATACCCCTTGGGGCAGCCCCGCATCTGACCATGCTGCCCGTGCACTACAGCCAAGCACTGGGGCATCGGTATAAATGCTCCTCATCGGGCTGTGCCAGGGTTGCCATGGCAACAGTATAATAGATTTGTCCTTATTCAATCCCAGAGGTAACATTGAAGCATTATGCAAAATTTGCTGGAGCCTAAATTCCTTTCAAGTCATGGATCATGTCAGGAAACAAGTCAATGCACAGACAGCAGTAAACATAAAGATGGGAAGAAATCTTTACTTTCCCATGCTGCATGCTTGTAGTGACATTCAAAAGCTGAGACCCATCTGGACCCCATTACCATCTCATTTCCTGGTTATTAGTTCACTCTTTAGATGGGGGCAGGGGTGTCAATGGGCAGCCATGACAGGCGAGGGCAACCTGGCAGCCCCAAGGTGATTGCGCTCTGTATGGGTGGACCCTATACTCCAAAACCCTTGTCCCCTAGAGGAAAGCAAACCCCATCCCCATGGCAAGAAGCATCCACTGCAGGGCCAGGGCTGCCCCAGCATCACCCTTGGTGCTGCGAAGCATGGTCAACCACAGCTTGGAAGTGAAACCATCCCCTCTGCAAAATTTATCTTCGTCATTAACTAAAGCACAATCAGTTTAATGGTTTGCTTGCTTGTGGTAATGAGAATGAAACATCCTGCAGTCCTAAGGTCTGCGAGCCCCAGCCAGGCATGCATCATCACCAGTACAGCTGCTCTCCTTATCACATCAAGAGCATATCTTTTATTTCAAATTTTCATGCTAATAAAGTAGGTGACACTTCCACAAGCTTGCTCCTGATTTTTTTCCCCCTGCATTTGCTCCAGAGTCAGGGAAGCCATCTCTGTGTTGATGGAGGACAGACAGCCCTGATCTGAAGCTGTGGAGACAAGGAGGCATCCCTGGATAAGAGTGTTATTATTGCTGAGATCCAAACAAACATGTAAGAAACTTTCCAGTCCTGCAACTTGACCTTGCTTACTCATCTTCAGCATCTTTCCAGACAGGGGCCCCAGGCACCTTCTGCACCTACCCCTCACTCATGGGGTGCACCTCAACAAAAACCTGCCCTAAAGAAAGGCTCAAGGTTAGCATGGTGGCAGAGCATCCCATGCTGGTACATCATGCTGCATCCTCTGTAAACCAACAAATGCCCTGAACATGATCTCACAGCCCTTCTTGGGTGGGATTGCTTGAGGCATTTGCTGACACACTCAGTGGCCAGGCTTTCTGCAATGACACAGAAGAGATAGCAAGGACCAACCAGCACCTTTCTTTGACTGCCACAGGCGAGATGGGGTGCGTGGGGTACTATACCCCTTGGGGCAGCCCTGCATCTGGCCATGCCACCTGTGCACTACAGCCTTTTTTTTCCTGTTTTTTTCTCATTTTGCTTGGCTCCCAGCATGCACAGCTATTCTGGGAGCTGTACCACTTGTAGGGTTGTGGGAGATCATCAGACAGTACACTGTAATCAAAGCTGACACTTTATTCAAGCCCGGACAGCATCTTACATACTCTTTAGCAGTGATCAGGCGAGTAAACTACTACATTGATTGGTACACATACACTTATCACAAGCAACTAAGCAGTACATAATTGGTTAACTAAGACTGTCCGCATGAAGGTCACGCAGCCCTGCACAGTCCTATTGTTTTACATTCCACATCCAAGAGTTGTTGTTATTTCTTCTCTTCTCACGTCTCTTCTCACGGGCAATGAGCGACAGGACAAGAGGGAATGGCTGCAAGCTGCAGCAGGGTAGGTTTAGGCTAGACATTAGGAAAAAATTTTTCACGGAGAGAGTGGTCAGTCAGTGGAATCAGCTGCCCAGGGAGGTGGTGGAGTCACCCTCCCTGACTGTGTTTAAGAGCAGATTAGATGTGGTGTTGAGGGATATGGTGTAGGGGAGAACTTGTAGAGTAGGGCTGATGGTTGGACTTGATGATCCCAGGGGTCTCTTCCAACCTAAATGATTCTATGATTCTATGATTCTTCCAGCTCCCTGCTTTCCCAGCTGCTTCTGTCCTTTAGTAACTTTGCAGTTAGGCCGTGAAGCCTAACTTCAGACTTTGGTCAATGTCACTAGGCCTGGATCGCTCACATGTCCATTCTCTTCAAGATGGTTCCCAACATAGGGTGAAGACCCTTTGGAAAAGGCCTTGTGGTGTCCAGGTCATGGGGTGTGGTTGCTATGCAGATCGCTATGTGTTTGTCATGCACCCCTCAGCTGGGGCACGCTGGCCACCCCACAGCAGCCCACCCTGGTCCTTGCCCTGGCCCTCCTCACTCCCCTTTGTCAAGGATTAGTATAGTAGGCTGCTCCTCACCAATCTCACCAATGGCTTCCAGACAGGGATCGTGGGGTGTGGAAAGAGACACCAAGAGCTTCTGCAATGCTCTTTGGCTGGTAAAATGGTTTCTTTTATCTTTGTTGCTTGTCTTTCGTAGTTTGTATACCAAAATTGGCACTTCATTTTCACTTCAGTCCCAGCCTAATATTAATGCAGGCAGTGATGTAAGAATGTGAAAAAAAGAAATCCAATCCGTAGGCTCCGTGAACCCACTGGTGATGGATTAAATATATTTTATATTACATTTTATAACACATTTTTTCCTTATATATTATGGAAATAGTTCTTGCATGTCTGAAGACACACTGTATTGCCTAAAGCACCCTATTCAAATGTGTATGCTAAGTTGCCTCTGCTGTACTCTGAGTAAACAGAATTAGGCTAATGGTGTTTTGTGTAAATGAGGCACATGGTAGATTGAATGCTTATTTAGTTACAATTTTTCTTTGGAAGAGCATTTCAGTCTCCAGTTGCCTTCTACAAATGTCCCTTGCACTGGGTATCTGGGAGATTGGGGAAGGTCTAAAGAAGTTAAATATTTTACAGCTCAGTTGAATAATGAGGAAAATGGATACCAAGGTCAGATTAAGAATAAAGAAATTGATTCCAAGGACAGTGGCACAATGGAAAAGGCCTAGGTTCCAGCAAAACATTTTCTTTATCATTTTTTTGCTGTATAAAAAAGTCAAATGCAATAGGTGACAACAGAGGGAAAATGTTATGGAAATTGGGCATAGCCAAATTTTGCCAGTGATTTATTGTATATGTCTTTTGATTGCTCCTATCCCACTACTCAGCTTCTCTGCACAAAACTGCAACATAGCAGACCCTGGTAATGGATTCCTTACAACAGACCCCTGCCAATTCTGATCTGTACTGGTTTTGGCTGGGATAGAGTTAATTTTTCATAGTAGCTACTATAGGGATATGTTTTGGATTTGTACTGGAAACAGTGTTGATAATACAGGGATGTTTTAGCTGTTGCTGAGCAGTGCTTGCACAGAGTTAAGACCCTTGCTGTTTTTCTCACTGCCTCAGCAGCGAGCAGGCTGGAGGTGCATGAGAAGTTGGGAGGGGGACACAGTTGGGACAGCTGACCCCAACTGACCAAAGGGATATTCCATGCTATATGATGTTATACTCAGCAATAAAAACTGGGGGAAGAAGAAGTAAGGGAGGGACATTTGGAGTGATGGCCTTTGTCTTCCCAAGTAACCATTACATGTGATGGAGCCTGGGGATAGCTCTACACATCTGCCTACTGATGGGAAGTAGTGAGTGAATTCCTTATTTCACTTTGTGTGCATGGCTTTTATTTTACCAGGTAAACTGTTTTTATCTCAACCAACAAGTTTTCTTACATCTACTCTTACATGCCACATGGAATGTATTTATATTCAAATAGATTTCATACTGTGTTAAAAATAGGCAGTTTCACTTAAATCACATGGATATCTACTATATGTTCAATAAAGCCTGTGGTGGGTTGACCTTGGCTGGATACCAGGTGCCCATCACTTCCCCTCCTCAACTGAAGAGGGTGAGAAAAATACAACGAAAGGCTTGTAGATCAAGATAAGGACAGGGAGATCACTCACCAATTACCATCATGGGTAAAACAGACTCAATGCAGGGAAATTAATTTATTACCAATCAAAAGTCAGAGTAGAGTAATAAGAAATAAAACCAAATCTTAAAACACCTTCCCCCCAATCCCCTTGATTCTACCCAGGCTCAAACTCCCAAATTGTCTACCCCTTCCCCATCCTGAGCAGCACAGAGGCATGGGGAATGGAGGTTGCAGTCAGTTCATCACCTGTTGTCTCTGCCTCTCTTTCCTTCTCACACTCTGCTCCTGCTCCAGCATGGGCTCCCATCCACGGGATATAGTCCTTCATGAACTTGTACAATGTGAGTCTTTCCCATAGGGTCCAGTCCTTCAAGAACTGCTCCAGCATGGGTCCCCCACGGGGTCACAAGTCCTGCCAGCAAATCTGCTCCAGTGTGGGCTCCTCTCTTCACAGGTTCACAGGTCCTGCCAGGATCCTGCTCCAGCGCAGGCTTCCCATGGGATCACAGCCTCCTTCCAGAGCAGGCTTCCCATGGGATCACAGCCTCCTTCAGGTGCATCCATCTGTTCTGGCATGGCGTCCTCCACAGGCTGTAGAATGGATATTGGCTCCACTATGGACCTTTATGGGCTGCAGGGGCACAGCTTGTCTTACCATGGTCTTCACCTTGGGCTGCAGGGGAATTTCTGCTCTGATGCCTGGAACACCTCCTTCCCCTCCTTCTTCACTGACCTTGGTGTCAGCAAAGTTGTTTCTCTCACATATCCTCTCTCCTCTCTTTTGGCTGCTGTGTTTTCCCCCCAGCAGCAGTTTTTTTCCCCTTCTTAAATGTTATCACAGAGGTGCTACCACTTCTGGCAGCTTCTCACAGAAGTCACCCCTGCAGTTCCCCCTATACCAAAACCATGCCACCACACAAACCCAATCACAGAATCACAGAATATCAGGGATCGGAAGGGACCTTGAAAGATCATCTAGTCCAATCCTCCTGCTGGAGGATTGCACCTAGATCAGATCACAGAGCATGTAATAGTGTAGAAGAAATTATGTACTTTGATTTTTTTTCATAGCAAGTGGCTGTGGAGTTTTTCCAATCCATAAGGAGAAATTGAAATGGGTAAGCAGTGGTTTGGGACATCTGTAGGTCAGTCTACAGAGCCTAAATTTGCACAAGGCATACACAATCATTTGCAGACCATCTTGTTTCACTTAAACACAGGAACACTTTCATCTAACTAAAAAAGATATTAATGAAATAGAAGCGATTTTTTTAGAAACAGGTAGAGTTGCCCAGGTATTAGCTCAAAAGTGAATCTAAAAGCAACATTACCAAACTGGCCAAAGAGCCTCCCAGTTGCCCACGGGTATTATTTTGACATAACTCCTTTCAACTTGACTGTGAGTTGATTCACTTAGCTAAACAAAACCACTATGGTTTTGGTGCCTGTTTGAAGTCATACAAAAGATTTCTTTTTAAAACACGCTTAGAGTAAAAAAGGAATAGGATGTTCCTAAAAGGGGTGAGACCACAACGGTTGTCTAGAGATCACTCCAAAAAGCTGGAGGTTTCATGGTGCAGATCTGAGCCAGCAAGGAGGGGGGGGCAGCCTTGCACCCTGACAGGCCTGATCCGGGGCTGGGGCATCACACCTTCTCCCATCCCAGAGTCACTTGGAGAAGCCCACACCTCTGAGGGCTACTCCTGACCTTTGCAGCCACGCTCAAATGTAATTCCCTCATGCTACTGTGGGGAAAAAACCCTCAGCAAAACCCCAATGCTTTAGGAACCCTTACTGTTGTAATGTGAGAGATCTTGCTTGCAGAATCTGTGAATGGGCTAAAGCCCTCTCTATAGAGTACTTGAATCAATCAAATCAGTTTCAGAAAGAAACTATCAATCTTTATTCTTATTTGTGCAGAAAATGTGTACAGGGCTCAAAGCAAAAAGTATAATTTTATTATATAATTTAAAAGTCTGTTTGCAAAATTCTTCAGATGGTATCATTCTCTCAAGGGCATTGCCTAAATTGATTTAACAGTTCTACATTGGATATAAAGTCTCTATGAACTAGGTGTTTTCCATGATTTCCAGAATTCCACAAAGTCTAAAGACTTTCAATACTACATAAAAAAATCAAAACTTAATCTTAAAGATAATTGAATTATTTTTTCTGTCCAACCCCCATTACAGAAAGACTATATACCACGCAAGACCATTTATGACTACAGAGCTCTGCTGAAAACTGTTGGCAAACTTTTACCACTATATGTTCCTGCAGTCTACCTCTGCTCCTAATTCTGTTTTGAAGTGTCAAATCTGGCTCAGTTCTGCATGGTGACAATGAGTTCTGTAATCTGGTTTATTTGCTGTGTGAAAAAGCAGTTAATTAATTTTTAACACATCTTTAGCTTAATTAAATATGGCTTTATTAATGCACCTTTTCTGTACTGTTCATTATTTGACATACTTTCATTGTGTCCCTTTCCCTTTTGTGCTCTGCATGCAGAATCAACCTGCACTGAGTAGCTCAAGCGAAGCCATTTCCCAAGGCTGGAACCAGACACATTCTTCACATGGGATCATGTTCACACTCACCTCAACACCAGTGCTTGCTCAGGCAAAAGAGCTCAGCATCCTTTTGCCCTTGGGATGTTCCTTGCAGGGCAAAATACATACATAAGTGCTCCTGGTCTTTTCCACACCTCATGATACAAGAGCTTTTCCAGACCTCTAGACCTTTCTTGTCTCTGAAGTTGTCCATGAGTTTTTACCATTTCTGTCACAGCTGTGGGATGGAGTGATGAGAACTGAACAAAGTCCTCCAGGTGAGAGCATACACTTGATTTGTATAATTGCATTGTGGTCTCTTGTATGTTATTCTTCAACCTGTTCATGATGGATCCTTACACCATTGCTGACTGTTGCTGAGCTAAGGTCTTAATCCATTTGTCCATAGCAATGACTCTCAGGTCACTTAAATGATTTGGAAAATTATACTCTGTGTCTATTTTCTGAATAGCTGCACTTAATTACTGATATCTTGACACAGCACTATCTGTGAGCACAATGAATGGGCTCTGTTGGGTACTGAAATCAATATACTCATTGCAGATATGCCCTGTAGACATGCCCTTAGCATCTGAAAAATAATGTAGATGTAGGACAAACCATTCCTCCCCTTACATTTCAGATAGCAACAATAAGCTTTACCTGCCAAACTGCTGCCCTGTGTTCGTCTTGCTTGTCTCAGCATGGGAATTTCCTCTAAAACTTTTCAGTGTTTGATTAACATTAATGTGAGGGTTATTGCAAGAGCTCTAACTCTAACTCAAGGACCATCTCCTCCAAGCTCAGGAGCAAGCTTTAAGACTAGCTTAATGAAGTACAGAAGTACAGGTTCTTTTGGTTTGACTGTGATAAACTGCCAAAAAAAGCACATGCAAACAAGATTACAAATAATACAGCCTGCCTATAACATGCACTAAATTTAAAGCAATTCTATAAAGATTTCTAACTTTCCCAGGGAAAAAGTCTGAATTCTTATCCAAAGGTGTCCCAGTGGGGGGGAAGAGAGGTTCAGCCAGTCTGCTAATCCCAGAAGTTGGAGGAAATTTATGATGGTATATTTCCTGGCTTGTTTACAATGGTATCTTCCCAGATGATATCTTCCCTAACATTCCCCCTCTCTTGAGACATTTTTATATTATTTTTTAACTTCAAGGTAGAGCTTGAGTGACTCTAGTCATAAACACCTTTATTATGATTGGTGTAAAATTCTCTCACCTTGCATTTAAAGGTATAGTTTATGAAAAATTCAGGGTGCATACTCAGGGAGGGAGGGGGTCACACCTTGGAAGCGGGTAGCCTTTGGGATGGAGATGTGTTTTGGTATTATAATGACATTATAATGAGCAAAGTTCACACAAAGGACAGCATTTTGTCAAAATCAGACTGTTGGCCCAGGGTGGTAAATATGCAATTTATCATCTCCCTCCATAGTACCATCCAGCTTCCATCTCTGCAGTAATATCACAGAGGCTGGCCATGGAGTCTTCACTCTGTTCCACCCTCCCATACTGCTTAACAAGCAGTTTATCCAGGGAACACTGTGGAATGGATTCCTTGCATACCAGCCGCAGCTGTACTCCATCCTGGAAGCTCCTTCAATGTTATACTGTTCCTTAATGTGTGAACAATGCTAAATTTAAATTTAGTTACCCCTGTTCATTATTCCACAGTGCTCAATGATGTTTGTACCTTGGACTTAACTGTCAAGTGCTTTAGCCACATCACCCAAGTAGCAGAAGGCAAAGGCAGGAACTGGGAGGATGAGGAACTACCCACTGTAGGACCAGTTTCAAGACCAGCTGAGGAACCTGAAGGTGCACAAGTCCATGGGACCTGACATGATTCATCCACGGGTCCTGACGAAACTGGCAGATGAATTTGCCAAGTCACTCTCCATCATATTTGAAAAGTTGTGGCAATTTGGTGAAATTCCCAATGACTAGAAAAGGGAAAACATAACTTCCAGTTTCAAAAAGGGAAAAAGGAAAGACACGAGCAACTACAGTCCAGTCATTCTCACCTCTTTGCCTGGCAAGATCATGGAGCAGATCCTCCTGAAATCTCTACTAAGGCACGTGGAAAATAAGGAGGTGATTGGTGACAACCAACATGGTTTCACCAAGGGCAAGCCATGCCTAACAAATTTGGTGGCTGCTTTCAATGGGGTTACAGCATTGGTGGATAAGGGAAGAGCGACTGATGTCATCTACCTGGATACCTGGACTTGTGCATAGTATTTCACACTGTCCCATGTGATATCCTGGTCTTTAAACTGGAAAGTTATGGATTTGATGGATAAGGAACTAGATGGATGGACGCACTCAGGGAGGTGCGGTTAGTGGCTCAATGTCCAAGTGGTGACCAATGATGAGTGGCATTTCTCAGTGGTCGGTACTGGGACCAGTGCTGTTTTAATATCTTTGTCAGTGACATGGACAGCGGGATTAAGTGCACCCTCAGCAAGTTTGTAGACAACACTAAGCTGTATGGTGCAGCTGACATGCTGGAGTGAAGGGATGCCATCCAGAGAAACCTGGACGGGCTTGAGAGGTGGGCCCGTGTGAAGTTCAACCAGGCCAAGTGCAAGGTTCTGCACCTGGGTCACAGCAATCCCAGGCACAAATACAGGTTGGGAGGAGAATGGACTGAGAGCAGCCCTGAGGAGAAAGACTTGGGGGTATTGGTGGATGAGAAACCTAACATGAGTCAGCAATGTGGGCTCACAGCCCAGAAAGCAAACTGTATCCTGGGTTGCATCAACAGAAGCATGGTCAGCAGGTCGAGGGAGGTGATTCTGCACCCCTACTCTGTGCTCGTGAGACCCCACCTAGAGTACTGTGTCCATCTTTGGAGCCCTCAGCACAGGAGGGATATGGANAGTAGGTATCCCTGCACATGGCAAGGGATTTAGAAGTAGAGCATAGAATCATAGAATGGTTCTGGTTGGAAGGGACCTTAAAAATCATTGATTTCCCACCCCCCTGGTATGTGCTAATACCTTTCACCCAAGTTCTTGTGAGTGCTATTTGAGGGGATTCTTTCCTGCCACTACTGAGAGGAAGCCAGCTTTGGGCTGGAGCAGGGCATCTGTGCAGCACAGCTGTGCAGCATCATATGGTAGCTCAGGGACACGAAGCTTGCCTGCCATACTCAAGATGGCAAGACAGGTTGGTAGCCTGAGTATGGTGACACTTTGGACTTGAGCCATGGTCCTTGGGATAACATCCTCACTCTGGAAAGCAGCACAAGCAGGGAATAGGGATGTTAAAACAGGAATGTGGCTATTCTATTGGATATTGATGGAGCCTTTCCCAAGGGCAGGCAGAAAATCCCAGGGGGTCCTGGGGATGTGCTGGGGGGAAGCAGTGTGACCCAAGGCCCCTGGCCTGCTCACCTACAGCTCCCCTGTTCTGCCACCAGCTGCCCAGCCCTGCCATCAGCCAGGGGGGTAGCTGCGTGACTCAGTGTTGGGGCAGGGCTTGCAGTGAGGGCTACCACTCCTCTGCCTCAGTGGGGCTGGCGGTGAATGGTCCATCACACATGACCTGTCCCACCATGGCCATCCAACCTGAGGGGCTTTGAGGCATCTTCTTGAGGAGGAAGCACAGGACTGTGACAAGTGAGGCAGAGGGGTGGCAGCAGATGAGGGAAGGGGGCTATCAAGTGTCTCAGCAAGGAGCAGTAGTGATGAGAGGAAGGATTCAAGAAAAGAGATCAGGTGTATGTAAACTGTAGGGAAAGACCAAGAACTGCCATAACACAGTCTTTCCTCCTAGTCAAAATCACATAATTGCACAGCACTATGAGTTTTGGGGAATTTTTTTTGCTGCAAATATTGATTAAAATACACCTTTTTCTCTTTGATAAAATAGTTCTTGGTAGACTCTTAGCAAATATGATTGATGTGTGACAATCTGGCATTGAGTAAGGGACTATCTTTTACAGTACAGGATGAATACATATTCCACTGTTTCTAGGAACAGCTCTTAAGGTTCTGGCTTACACCCTTAAAGAAGCTGTCCCCATGCTAGATCTGCTCAAAGCACTACTTAAACCAAAGATTCTTCATAATCCACCTCCCATGGACAACAAGGCTGGAAGGGACACAGAGGACAGACCCTGCTGTCCCAAACTACTGCATCAAAATATGCTGTTTCATAAACAGATTAAACAAAATGTAAAAACAGGTTTATATCCTCAACAGTATGAGTAGGAAATGTTAAAACACCTCACTCCTAAGGTCAAAATAAATTTGCTCCTAATTCCTCACTCAATTTTTTTTATTCAGGGACATCAATTATGCAGTTGTTTTAAAGTTGGTATTTCCTCGTATATGTAATTCTCCCTTTTGGCATTAAACCACTCTACTTCACAAGCTATTTACAGAGAGTGGCCATGTTCCTTTCTCTGCCAGTGAGGATGAGAAGCTGGGAACCTGTCCCCTAGGGCAAGCTACCATTGTCCTGGCAGTCCTAGGAGCCTCCCTCTTCCCAACTCCCATCTCAGAACCTTCATTAAACACAGGAGACCAGATCTATATACACATTTCCAGATGGGATCTCTTCAATATTGCACTCTCTGGCATGTACAAAATAGAGATATTTCCCTAACTCTAATAATGCCACCTAGGGTTGCATTTTTTTTCACAGGTCCATTATATTTATAGCTACTTTATGCTAAGCAGAATGTCTTGGGATTTTCTTCTGTTGCCAACCAACAACCTTATAGCAGAAATGTTTGTTCCCTGGTGAGTGAGTTACACTGTGGATAGAGCAGCAAATTCCATGCTACATCTGTTAGTCCCCCCCCAATTTCATCTGCTCCTTCCTCCAATATCCTCCAATCCCCTTTAGTGCCAGCAATGCTTCCTACACCTTCAGCCACCAGCCGGCCCATTGTAATTTCTTATTCCTCATTTGGACAAATATGCCTTCACAAAAATAGCAAGAGAGCATGAGGAAGCCTAGATGGCTGACTGTATTTTTACCATCCTTTTCATTCCCATTTGCAGCATTTCCACCAGCACATAGCTCCTGTACCTCCTCCTCTGCTGTATTAACAATGCATTCCATTCCTCCCCAAGTCCCCCACCTGGGCAGCCTTTTGTCACCAAACTGATGGCTATTATCACAGCTTGGAATTTATATTTTTTACCGCGCAACCAAAGTCCATGAGCAATCTCACAAAAGCCATTTAGCATATGCAGGATCTAGGGAAAAATATCTTTTCCTATGCAATAGAAAGAAAAATGCCAAAATGCTGTACATAGGCTCTTTGCCTTCTCAGATTTATATTTCAAATATGTATTTTTTAAAAAACAACTGAAGAATGTCTGCCACTAAAGACATTAAGCCATATTCAGATAGGAAATTAAGTTCTCAAAAAGTTATGAGCCCACTAGGAATGAAGTAGCCCTGGAAAAGACAAGTTTAGGATTTTGCTTATCAGGGTCAGCATTTCTCATTAATCCCAGGTCAGCGGAGTAATCCTAGCTGCTCAGAGCAGAGTAGGAGGAGGGAGGGGCAGAGCTCCACAGTGGTAAAGCAAAAGTGAAGGTAAGGGAAATCAACATCTGGGAACTTTTATAGATAGTATAAAAATGAGGCCAGGATCAGCCTGCCTAGGGCTGCCTTCTGCACATATCTTTTTCTTGATGGTAATGCTGTATCCTTCAAACAGCAACCTGTGAGGAACAAGGCAGAGCCCTGCAATGCCAGGAAGACAGGGCACTCTCAGCAAGGAAACATGGCAAAGTCCCACCTGCACCATCTTGTATCAGCTCTACATGCAGTACCCAGGCTCTTGCTACCTGCCAGCAAACCCTTGCTATTTCTCTTGCTGCGTGTAACCTTGGGTCAAGAGCTACACTGAGGTTTACCATCAACCACCGCTCTAGCGGTGGCTGTACCTGAGGCAGAATATCTGAGTTGTTGGTGCTTATAGGTAGGGGCCTGTCAACATTAAACTGCAGCACCTGCCACAGAGACTTTGGGTAACATGGGTGCACAGGAATCAAATCAAACCAGAGGCTACAGAGGCTCTCATTAGTTGGTTTATGAGGCCTTTGCAGACATGGACTAATGTCCATGTGCCCTGGAGGCACAGACATTTCCCCAATGCCTGCCAGAACCCATGGCTACTGCTTCAGTGACACTGCACACGTAACTTCATTGAAAGACTGGGAGCTCTTTTGGCACCTGTATCCAGACAGGTATGGCTGTACTAGCTGTACTGGCTATTGAGAATCAGGGCTTCCCTACAGGATCAATTTCTCCCCTCCAGATGATAGTGGCAGGTGCGTGCTGTCTGTCTCTTTGCATAACAAACCAGCACAGGCAAGGAGCTCATCTCCCTGGGGACCCACCTGCTGCACACTTGTGGTCATGGGTTAGGTAAACACTCAATTCAGGGGGTTGGTGTCATTAGATATAGCTATATGACTGCTACACAGGAACATGCCTCCTACCATGTACCCTGAGGTGCCAAGAGGGGCCTTTATTAATTTACAAGGGATTGCTGTTTGAAAACATCAGCATCAGAGCTCGCCCCAGCACAGTTTCATGGCTTCTTGCTTGCTTTGATGTGTCTCAAAGCCTAACATGGAAAAAAAATCGGAGCAAAGTCTTATGAGGATCAATGCAGGGAGTTGGGATTGTTTAGTTTGAGGAAGAGGAGGCTGAGGGGAGACCTNAAAGACTGTAAACACATTCAAGTGACTTGCATGTGGGATGCTGGAAAATACATATATCACGCTAATTGCTGTTCAGTTCTGTGTGCTCAACAATTAGAGCATCTACACTTAGATAACATAGGCCTGGGATGAACACAGGGACACCTTATCAAACATGCCTGAGATTCCTGCCCTGCTGTTGAAGAGATCAAGGCACAGATTTGAGAAATTGTGTATTTCTCCTGTAAATGATAGTGTATTGTGGTTCGTAGCAGAGGATTTTGTGCCTGAAATAATGAATTGTCTCCTAGCATAAAATACCTATGCTTACCTTCAGCATCCAATGAGAAAAAGATGTTAAACACTGTAGTGATATACTGCAGCAGCCGAGAATTTCATAACCATATCATGTGATGCTAAATGCCCTGCTGGCATTCTTTGTGACTGCTGCAGGGCTATCAAGCTTTTCATTGTCAGTGTTGATAGATTATTACTGAATTCAGATGTAAAAACTATAAATAAAATCAAGATTAAAATATGATAGGAAATCCTCTCTCCTTCAGAAAAATAAAGCTGATATTTAAGTCTAACAATGTATTTTCTTCCTAAGATCATCAAATATGGTACACAAACAGCTTAACGCAGGCTAAACTGAGATGTGAATAAATAGGCTGCTGTTAGCTGCTCTGGGTAGCCACACACAGGGGTGATCTTACTCTGGGGCAGATGTACACTAACTAATCTCTTCCCCCTCAGGGAAAGAGTTACTCCACATATACCATGGGCAAGAGCATATTCTCAGTCTGTAATCAAAAAAACAACTGACATGATCTATCTACTTGACCAAAATTACTTCACAGTAATTTCATACTGGAACTTTATTCCAGGAAAAGATTTACCCTAGCGCCACAGGGGATTTAACTTCTTCTTTTGTTCCTTGTCTACTACCCCTTTATTCCTCCTCCCCATCTCAGTGTGCCGGGGGCTGGTGTTTCCAGTATAAGACTGTACCTTCTTTCTAATTCCCCAGTTTCATACACATGTAAGGTGAGTGCAGTAACAGCAATATGAGGACCATGCAGTCGCAAGAGAGGAAGAGGTGGAAAGTGAAGGTATTAACACCTCTTCCTGGCTGAAGATATGTGCCACCAGCCTTTCCCCTCACATGATCCACTATGCAAGGGCACCCCTAGTATACCGTTCAAAACAAGGTGTGCTTGCATCAACACCCACACCTTCAAAATCTTTTCAGATACACTTGCTTTAACCTCAGCATATTGATAGGTGTCTAATACAGACAATACAGTTTTTTAAAAGCAGAGATGATGAGAAATCACTTAGAGCAATCACATCCTTCTCTGACATTGCAGGTCTGTTTCTTACAGTTTGGAACCAAAAATTATGGGCTTCACACACATTATCGGTATATTGTTCTACTTTCATGGGCAGGACATATTTTTCTACTCTTCATCTAAATTTACACAAGCTGCTGTTTCCACACTGCTGATAATAAATCTTTGAAAATTAGTGTTTGACAGTAACTGATTCAAAGTTTTCCACGTCCAAATTGCAGGACTAGATTGTGGTAATGGAAAAATCCTGCCATAGAAATGTGCCAGCACTGCAAGTATGTTAAGATGGAGAAGTGCGATGTGTACCTCACGGGGATCTGATTTTGGGCAAGAATAGCCAATGAATGAAAAGGTATGATGATAATTGCTGAATGACCCTGCCTCTGTGCATTTTCATTTCTCTAACTGCTATTGTTTGTACAATGGTAAGAATCACCCAAACTAATGGGTGATTAGATTTCAATGGAAATGGACTCTGATGAAGAATCGAGTGAAGTGCAGCAGTGAAGGGATCAGACCTGATCTCAGCACAGGCACCCAGCAACTTCATAGAGATTCATGTAAGCTGTACCGGTTACATCAGCTGCAAGCCCCAAAAATACAGCATGCGGTAGTCCAACACCACACACCATCTTACCTGCCCTGAGAGACTGTACTAATAAATAAACCCCAAAGTCATGGATTAAATGAACTTAACAGAGATTTTAGTGATGATCCATAGACTAAGGACATTATATCTGTATGGAGATACAGATATACTCTGGAAAGCAGCACAAGTAGGGAATAGGGATGTTAAAAAAATGGGAATGNTGCAGATGGGATGGAATATCCCAACTTGTCAATTTTGGGTCACCTGTCCTGTCCACTCCTCCCTACAGGTGTGACCCCTCTACACTTTTCCACTTCCAACCCTCCAATGGGGCAAATAACAAAATTACCTGACCTTGGTTGTTATGGCAATAAGTATAAGCAAGGGCCTCTCTGCACACCATTCCTTGGTATAATCAGGTCTTATCACTGTGATAGAGAACAGTTTTCTGAACAATATGATGTTAATTTCAGACTTTAGTTAGTTAGAAGAGGCCCAGCTAGAAAAGTGAAACTGTAAAACAGAAATTTGGTTCTGTTTTACCTCAAACCAGGATACCCCCTGAAGGTTTATTTGTGGGTGTTTTTTTTTTTAAACCTTGGAAGATAAATAGCAATGCCAAATAGAGAGGTCTACCTGGCTCAGGGTGTTGTACTGGGTGACCCTCATTTCACTAGGTTAGTCATTTGTACGTTTTCCCCATTGTGTGAGCAATGCAGGCAGGATGAAAGAACAACCACAAACCACAGAAATTTGGTTCTATTTTACCTCAAACCATGACTGAGTGAGAGATGGGGGAGAGCATCTGTCATCTTTTCATTGGCCAGTCTGGCCCAAACCACAACAGATTTATTGGTGCCCAATGTGGGGCTTGAGCAGAGCTCAACCAGAGCTCTGATAGAGTGCCTGTATAGACTGAATTCCAGCTTGCTAAGGGAGAACAGACAGTTCACATCATGTCATTCTTAAGCAGTGCAGCCTAATCTGTCAGATGACTTGCATAGTTTATTTGCTCATTGTGTTTGTGTGCAGTAGTTTAAATGTGCTGTTTTAGTGTGGATTGGCATTCAGATGTATGATTTGATTACCTGGATAACAGTTCTACCTGTACATCTCAGGCAACATGTGCTGGATTCTATTACTAATTACTTTCAGTTTTACCAGGGCAAGGTTCACTTTGCCCTTTAATTTTTATGCAACAGAGATACCATACACCATGAGAACTAGGGGATCGAGGGGACAGAAACCTTTTGGGCTGTTTAGAAAATGAATGTTACTTTCATAAAATTGTGATTTTATTGTTGGTTTTCCAGAATGTGTTGCAGGGGTGTTTTTTCGTCAAATGTTGGTGCAGGAGTGGGTATTGTGTGACGTGCTGCAGCTTCTCAAATCCCATGGGCCAATTCACTACTGACACAGGCACAAACCACTCCCCAAGTTACCCCGACACCAGCACTGGCACTGGCCCTGCCCATGCCTCTGCCCGTACTTGTGGAATCTGCACTGGCACTGGCCAACCACCCCTAGAGCAGCACCGGCTACCCCCCAACCTGCACAGGGCTTGCATCCTCACACCAATCAATCAGCAGCATGCAGTAAAAGTTACTCTGCTGCCTGCAGCAGCAGCACCAGTCCTGCCCTCACCTCACCCTCACCTATATCACAAGCCCCTTCCCTGCCCATATCAACATCAGCAGCTCCAGCCTTGACAATGAGTACTGTCACTATTCCAGCTGCTTCAACAAGTACTGCTGCTACTCAAATGCTATCAGAATCAGTACAACTTGCCCCGATGACCAGAAAGCAGAAAAGGAGGTCAGCTCATTCCTCTGACCCTTACAACAAAGACCAGCACAAGCCAAGTAGCATGGGAGAATGTTCTTCTGATGAAGATCAAGGCAAGGGTCCTTCTGAAGCAGATAAAGGAAAGGGTCCTTCTCGGGCAGCATCAACCCAAGAAGAGGACTCAGATGCAATCGTTAAATCCCTCTCTATGAAGGATTTGCGAAATATGAGGAAGGATTTAGTCATCATAAAGGGGAGACACTTATCTCCTGGTTGCTCCGATGCTGGGACAATGGGGCTGATTTCATAGTTTTAGATGATACAGAAGTTAGGCAGCTGGGAAACCTGTCCAAAGACAGAGGTATTGATAAAGCAATTGGGAGAAAGGTAGACACTCTAGGTGTCTGGAGGTGACTGCTATCAGCTGTAAAGGGCAGGTATCTCTTTAAGGAAGGTATTGAATACTGTCCAAGCAAATGGACCAGCACAGAAAAAAAAGTATTAAGTACCTGAGAGAACTGACTGTGCAAGAGGTGATTTATGGTGACTGGCAAGTGAACATAGACCCTGATGAAATGCCATGCCAATGATCTTTGCTGAGGAAGTTTGTGCAGAGTGCACCATTGATGTATTCCCACACTTCATCAACAGTGGTCTGGGGAGGATCTGATGCTGATGCACCAACCGTAAATGAAGTGGTTAACAAGTATTAAGACAGTCTCTCTTCTCCCCTTACTGTGGCAGCCATGGAAAAAATGACTGAAAAAACAGAAGAAATAACCAAGACAATAGCTGATCAAAAAGAGAAAATGGCTAGGAAAATTATAACCTGTTTGAAAAACTCTCTGGGATGGATAAAGAATCTCACTCTTCCCCTGAATAGAGCCATGTCTCAGTCATTAAGAAAAAACACCCTCCTAGGAAACTGACTCAAGAGAACACTCTGAGATTTCCTGTGGCTTTGCCTCTACAGCTATGGAGAGGACATGAGTAAATGGGATACAAAAACCTACTCTGGTCCTACAAGCACGAGTGCTTGAGTTGCAAGGTAAAGCAGATGGAAGAAAGAACACTTGCAGGAGGTTGACTGCTACAGTCCGTGGTAAGTGATTCTCTGGTCCGGATAGGAACTCATCTGTTAATTGTAGATATTGTTCTCAACATTAGAGGTGCCCTGCCTCCAGACAGGAGGAGGAGAGGGACAACCAGGTTTATTGGAATATGTGGATTCGATGGCCAGGCACATTAGAGTCACAAAGGTATAAAGCCCTGGTGCACAGTGTATCTTATGGTCATCAGATCATAAAGGGACAGAATCCATCACTATTTCTGGAGTGACAGAAGGGTCTCAAGAACTGACTGTATTGGAGACCAAAGTGAGCCTAAATGGAAGCACCCATTGTGACTGGCCCAGATTCTCCATGCATCCTTGGTATAGACTACCTCAAGAGAGGGTATTTCAAAGACCCAAAAGGGTATCAGTGGGCTTTTAGTATAGCAGCTGTAGAGACTGAGGACATTACACAGCTGTCTACCTGACCTGGCCTTTTGATGATGTTTCTGTGGAGGGACTGCTGAAGGTTAAAGAACAGCAGGTGCCCATTGCTACTGCCATGGTGCATTGATAACAGTATCACATAAACCGAGACTCCCTGATTCCCATCCAGAACCTGATTTGTTGGCTAGAGACCCAAGGAGCGATCAGCAAGACATGCTCATCCTTTAACAGTCCTATATGGCCAGTGCAAAAGTCTGATGGAGATGGGGGATTAACAGTAGACTATTGTGACCTGAATGAAGTCACACCACCACTGAGCGCTGCTGTGCCAGACATGCTAACAACTGCAATATGAACTGTAATCAAAGGCAGCCAAGTGGTATGCTACAACTGACATTGCTAATGCTTTTTTCTCTATTCCTTTAGCAGCAGAGTGCAGCCCAGAGTTAGCTTTCACCTGCAGAAGTGTCCAGTATGCCTAGAACTCGAGATAGTCGAGCCCTGCACACCCTACAATGTCAGCCAATAAAGCATGCCCTTAAGTATAACATCTACATGTTTCTTAAACACTT
>VZTM01036983.1:4736-22325 GCA_013400555.1 Jacana jacana
TAAAATGTATTTTTATATAAGCTCCAGAAACTTACTGTTTTCCTTCAATATTCTGTTTTTCACTAACTATAAAGTCAAAGAGAATCTGAAACCACAATCTGAAAAACAAAGATTCAGGAATTTTCTAAAAATATATGTGAAAAAGGTAACCTAAATTATGAAAAGAAATCTCTCTTTCTGAAAAAAAAGAGAGTTTAGAGTTTCTCTCTAAACTATGGAAAGAAATATTTTCTTCACATTCTGCCATACGTACTGTTGGTACATTTGGTTTATAATGATGAATTTGAGCAGTGAAAATAATAGAAAGCTTCCTACATCTGCTTTGTGAAGAAAGCCCCAGAAAGATTATTTCTATCTTGAGATCATGAAGTATTTCTGTTGTCCAAGACATCACACTTTGACTTAACAATTAGTGATTTGACAGTTTTTACTAAATAGTTGATTTTTGCTATTGTAACACAGGCAAAATAGTATTGAACTTTCATTTATTGGAGATGTGTTAGAAAACAGAATTGCTAACACCCCTGTCACCAGTTAAGTTTTCAAGTTTTCAAGGGTGTCATTTGAGTTGGGAAAATATTTTTCTCCAAAATCTGGAGCGTACAATTGCTAAAGAATTTGGAAAAATGTGATGTCACAGGTAGCACTGAAATTTTGATTCAATTAAATACTGATATTTCATTGATATTGATCTCAAAACTTTGGCATACAAACATACAAATGCAAAATTCTATTTCTATCAACCTGACTGTTAGCTATGAGAAGAGTGAAACATTAAACATAAATCCTAAAAAAATATGTCTGTACGTATAAAAGCAATCGCTATGCAATTTCCAGGCAAAATGCAAGGTGAAAAATAAGTGATGCATTATTGCCACTAAAGTAAAGCCTACAATATACTTTTTCTTAAAACTTGAGCATATATCCAAGAGAAAAATGTACAGAATTTTTTTCACAGAAATGTTTTCAGGTAGGCTTAAACACTGCACAATATGTTGCCTCCCTATTTCCTGTTTAGTGAGCAGAAATAGACTGCTTTAAAAGTAGAAGACAAGGTTTTTACATTTTTCAAACAAAGCTCTTAGTCTGAATAAAGGAAAAAGTTTAACCGCTTTGCTCAGTTAAGCCTGTACATTTAAGAAATGTTTCTGGGCAGGAGCTTTGCAAATGATCCTTTTAATGTTTGTATGAAACCAAGGCGATCTAAACAAAGCACCCTTTTTTTCCTCTGTAGGTATCTTTTTTCATTAAAAACAGGCCTTGCAGTTCTAGATCTGGAGTGCAAAGGAAAATATGTTGCTGTTGCTCAAACTTTACACACTATTTGTTTAAGACATAACTCCTCTGAGCACTCAAAACCACCTGTCAACAGTTCAAACTTTCAACCAAAAAAAAAAAAGGCGACATTCACAAACATTTTCAGGCTCATAAGGGGAAACCTGGTTTGCACCAGAGCTGGCACAAAAGCCTTCTGCAATGGGCAATTTACTTACACAGCTAATAGACCGCCTGAAAACACCAACAACGTCCCCCAGGATACTCATTATAGGATAAAACTGCAAGTTTGAGAATTCTCATGGAAAAGCATTTTTATTTTGGTTTATTATCAAACATTTCTACTGTGCAGTTTGTCTATGGCCCAACACTGCCCTGGTACCTATTCACTGAGTGGCAGAGAGGTCTCCGCTCAGAGCAGGCAGTACCCTGAACCACCTCAATGTACAAATAGCCCCTGCTCTTCCCCTCCTATTCTCAGCAAAGGAGAGACAAAGAAGATTAAGAAGATTATTCAGTACTGAATATTACAACTAAGATCATAGAATCATAGAATTGTCTAGCTTGGAAGGAACCATTGAGACAGTTTAGTCCAGCCACCAACCTAACTCTGATAATAAACAATCCATCACTAAACCACGTCACTGAGCACTATTGTCAACCTGTTTTTTTAATACCTCCAGGGATGGTGCTTCAAACACTTTTCTGGGCAGCCTATTCCAATGCTTAATAGCCCTTTCTGTGTAAAAATTTTTCCTGATATCCAATCTGAACTTCCCCTGGCACAACTTGAGGCCAGTTCCTCTTGTCCTGTCACCTGTGACTTGGGAGTCCCAAGAGACCAACCCCTGCTTCTCTACAATCTCCTTTCAGGTAGTTGTGGAGAGCGAGAAGGTCTCCCCTCAGCCTTCCCTTCTCCAGACTGAACAACCCCAGCTCCCTCAGCCTCTCCTCATAATAGCTTACTCTCCAGACCCCTCACCACCATTGTTGCCCTTCTCTGACCCACTCCAGCACCTCAATGTCTTGTGTGTGGTAACGGGCTCAAAACTGTACACAGTACTAGAGACGGAGCCTCACCAGTGCTGAGCAGAGGGCGACGATCACCTCCTGAGTCCTACTCACCATGCTGTTCCTGTTACAGACCAGGCTGCTATTGACCTTCTTGGCCACCTGGGCACACTGCTGTGTGCACCCACAAAACAGGCCCAGGCCCACTGTACTCCCTCCCTGCCACACAGCTGGTTAGTGGGACTCCGCAGTTGTACAATTAACACCTCACTGGGATACTGGGCTCAGTCACATTTCTCCACTCAGCTCTAGTACCACAACTCAAATGGCTGATGCAACAGAAAGACAGCACCTGTACCAAATGATAAACTGTTTTCAGCAGAGTGGCTGGCAATCTAGATCCCAGCTAAAAATTACTACACAGAGCAAATTACCATGCAGGTGAGAAGTCTTGTACATGCCCCAGAACCAAAATATGGCTGTACCTAAGCTATCCCATAGCAGTTCCCTTTCTGTCCTGCACTGGCCCATTTGTGTCTCTAAAAAAGTATCTTTGATGATCAGATCTAGACAACCACCGCTAATGACTCACTGAAGCACCATTAGTAATCTGGGATTTATGCCATCATTTTTCAGTCAAGACTGATTAAAGAGATTTGGCAATATTGCAAACATAACTCAGCATCTCTGGCACTGTTTAGAAAACTGTGATCACAGCTTCACATGTATTAAGAGCGGTGGCCATCTGCAAAATTTCATGCTGATGCATCCAAAGAACATATATTCAGACAGTCATTTGAACTCTGGGTGAAAGAGGAGTGGGAAGAGAAGATAAGATCCAACAGGGCATGATTAAGCAAATACTCTGTTCTAGGGAGGCTTTAACTCCAGCATTAAAAAGACAGTTGTGCAATGCTGTCTTTAGTGTTGCATACACGTAACACCAAAATATTTTTATCGTAGCAACAAATTAAAACCCAAGATTTCCATTAAAATATAGACAACTGATTCTGATAAATCACACCTTAAAACAATAATTATTTAAATGTGTTATCAAACTGCAACAATGTTTCTCCTCCACACTTCCCCGTTCCTTTCAACTCTGCCTGAAATCAGGACTGCAACAACAGGAGCAAACACACTGCTTCAAGCATTCTTCTGGCACCCAGAAATGAAAGCAGGGTATAAAGTTAATTAAGAATGCAGTATTAAAAGCTGTGTGATCAGCAAAGTGAAGGTGCAGACAGCAGCAGATTTTCTGTGACTCTACAAGAGAACTCTCTGAAAGCCAACATCTAGTGCTCTGAATATGGAAGTCAGTTAAAGCCTGAGGTCAAACTGCTGCCAGCAACAGATTTCAGATTCAAGCAGATGGAAGAGAGAAACCCCAGCTCCGACAGGTAGGGATGACTGCTGCTCTGTGGGGCTACACCCCTCCAAACAGAGGGGTTTCACACAGTTCTTAGCAAATCCTTTCCAGAGAAAAAGCAGGCTTGCCAGCCTGACGGGGCAAACAAACGACAGTATCACATTTCCAAAACCTTCCAATGTGTTTCAAGTGCCTCTCTCATCATCTCCCCCACTACCACATTTTCCATTAAAAGCCATCTTCATGGGGACATCACAGACCTCCCTCTCCAGTTTCATGCCCCTCCTGGTCTCCAGAGAGGACAACACTCCCTTACTACTCATCTTACAAACTTTGTTCAACATGTGTATCATTTCAAGGGTTTCCACGATGGCCATTACTGCCAGGAACACTTCTCTTCTTGTGTGTAAACCCTGCCCTCTTTTCCACCCCAGCAGGCACCAAACACTGAATGTTGCACGGGAATTAAGCATCTGTTAAACGCAATGTCATACACAGGCATCAGTATGAAGATATCTCTTTCAAATGTGAATGTGACAGAAGAGGAGGTCTCTGGGAAAGGACTCTCATGAGCATCTGAAATGCACTGAGCCAGAATATCAGCTCTGAACAGCATATGGACGAGTTTCTTAGTGTAAAATTAAAGGGACAAGAGCACATGCCTGAAAGGCAACAAATGGCTTCAGCAGCACTGCCATAAGAAGAGAAAGGTTACCAACTGTGCTGATAATTTTGGTAAATATGCTATATTTATAGCACATGCTATATACATAAACAGGTTGCAGTCACGTTTTCTCACATAGATCTTCCCAAGTGTTATTTAAGAATATTCAAATGAATGCCCCAAACCATATTAAAAAGTAACAACACAAGTACCCAACCATAAAAAGGAAACACGTAGCTTTATCTTCCCTTTTGAAGTTCATCTACCTCCCATTACCTTACTCACAGTGGCTGTTCTCAGCCCTGTGCAACATATCATTTAGAAGAAAACCAGGTCCACACCCAGATTACTTCCAACCACATGTACCACAACAGGAAAGCACAAGTATATCCTGCATCATTATATCTTCTCATTCCTGCCTGCAATAAGAACCTCAGACAAAGGCAAAACTCTATTACAAAGTATCTCCACTAAAAAAAAAGGCAAACAAGCAAAGAAATAATCTTATCCCTATGGTTACCCACCTGTGCAATGCATTTAAACACTATGAACCAAACCCTTCATCAACACACACCCACTCACCTTGTAAAGGGCTGCAAGAGCTGCTCAAAAGTAACCAGAGAGGCAGGTGACTGGATGGGGAAGGGAACCGGCTTCCAGCTGACAGCTTGGGAAGTCTGACGTTTTAGGAAGGAGGGGAAGCCCACGATAGGGTAACAAGCCATTTCCTTGGTGTCGAAGGTTTGTTAAAGACATATTCAATTGAGCAATCAAGGTTTTATTTTTAAGTTATCTTTCTTCCTCTCTGGAAATTAACTACATTTGCATACCTCTTTCTACCCACAGGGTAAGCATTAGAGAAGTTTTTATATTAGTAATCATCATCACTGAAATCAAAGCATCTGAGACAGAGTATTTTAGGATAACCACATAAAATGAAATATTTCTGTATGTGTCAATTGCAATTAATAGTTTTCTTTGATTGAGATCTGTAGTAGTCAAGGTGGGAACCTCATGTTTCACTTCCAGGTTGGGTTTTTTTTCTGTTATGGTTTAGAAGACCGATTCTAAAAGTATAGCAAATTCTTATCACTTAAAAGTTCTATGTGGCCTCTGTACTGAGCCTTCTAACTCACACCTTGAAGGTGCTCTTTTCATGCATTAGTTCAGCATTTTCAAAATTTATTGTGTAGGGGGCTGCTTCTCCTTTCATTTTCTTTCTGAGAAATGCAAATCTCCCAATTTTTACTTTTGGGTGCTTTCACTTTCTGACTACTAATTCTGTTAACTCAGTAGTACCAAAGTTCTCTCAGAATTCATAGTTCCCCTTCCTTGGTTTTTTCTTTGTTTGTTTGTTTTTTCAAATCTTGCTTTTTGCAGTTCTCTAACCTACATTCTCATGATCTTCAATCATAACTCCAGAAAGTCTTTCGTTATCTCCTTCCCACCAACATAAACATAATGACAGATAAATTATAGTTTCCCTATGTTTCCCATAAATGAACATCAAGGTCTTTAAGTCTGTTTGCCTAGAACTCATAGCTTTTCCCAATCCTGTCAAACTCTCACAGACAGCCCGTGCCTCTCAATTGCGTTTTGCAAGTGCCCTTTCTGTTCAGGTATATCACTTGCCACCTTCATGGATTCACTCTTTCAAATGGTCTCAATTCCAATCTAATCCCAATCTGCAAGCAATGAGGGAAAAGGGGCCAACAAAAAAAAAAATATCCTATTTCCTTCTACTTATGGAACTTTTTTTTATTACTCCCCCAAGCTCTTGACATTTTTGTAGGTGAACTAAGGCTTTCCTCTTTCCAGAGCTACATAACATACAGCTCAGCAGGTGCCCACCCCAAAAGCAAATTTGCAGAAGGAAGTAGGAAATGGGAGGGAGAAAAAGGGATGCTTACAGCAAAATATTTCTGCCCTCAGACTGAAAGCTCTCAGGAGCATCCTTGCAGAAGAACTACTGTACCGCTATGTCACTCTCCAGCCCCTACACGTCAGACAGTGTGGAAGGGAAGACGGGTTCCAGTAACTCCCGAGGTGAACTATCCTCCTTCACATACATATCAGTGGAGGAGACTATGTTGTTTGCTTGCTTTCACACAGTAGCAGATAGCCCAGGAGCAAACACATTCTGCACATCCTGGGGATTTTAACACTCTAAAGCTAGGTAGGAGATGTTCAAAGCAATCCTGGACTGCTCCACCAAGATGATAATCCAACAGCCCCTGAGCTGCAGTACCCTGAAGTATGGGCAACCAGGCTGAAAACATACTTTTGGTTCTTCAGAGCAACAGGAGGGAAACAGAACAAGGTGGCAACATAAGAGAACCAAAGAAATAAAGAATTTTTACTCCTATGCCAGGTATTTAGCCTCTGAAACATCTACTGAGATGTGGCATTTATATAACAAAACACTAGAAGTTTTCACTGCTCTTCCTGAGAAGGGAAATCTCACTAGAAAAACACTGATCCTCATAATTTGTTTCCTACTAATTGTCTCCCAGTGTACCTGCTTTCTGCAAGGACTGGAGAACAGTGTTTTTAGGGCAGCTCTCAGTGTCTCCCTGTGCTTAGCAGCTAGTCTAATTGCTGAGCTGCTTCTACACAGCAGAGCAGAAGCCTCCACCCCACCAGCATTTCTCCTCCCAGAGCAGTATTGCCCTGCTGAGAAGTAACAGGCATTACGCACCCACTGAAAAGCAGCACCATACACATACAAAGACCTAACAGTGGGCCGGTGATGATTTCTAGTGGCTTTATTCACATCCCACTAGTTCATTTTTAGTAGCATACTTGGTGTACCTATGAGAGTTTAATACAATTGCTCAGTTCACACTTTCTGACAGCACCTGGACATTTACCACTAACTGGGCTACTTACGCTATACAACAAAACTGCTAAATATTTTATGTAGGCATGTTCATTCAACATATTAATTAGATTTTGAGAACATTTCACATTAAATATCTAACAGAGCACACACATCCAAAACTCTCAATGCAGATTCACTCACTAGAGGAGCTTTCACACAGATTTCATGACTGGCTGTATTTTGCTGTCCCTTCTTTATTTTATAGAGTATAACACCTTCTGGTCATAACAGACTTCTTGCTCCCAGCTGGAAAGCCTCTTGGGAACACAGAACTGTAACCTACCATTCATATATTAAGTACAGAACATTTCAGACACCATGACGCAGAAATCACAAAGACAGAAAGCTACAGGAGAACCTGATGTAGAATTAACAAGGCTTGTTGCATATCCATTTCTAGCTCAAGGGAAGCAATAAGCCTACAGCTCATGTTGGAAGCCTGTCTCAGGCACTCCCACTGTAGCCATTAGTACTTCTAGCAGAAATATAGACCTTACTGATACTTCTTGGAAAGGGTAATTTTACTAAAAATATAGACTGGGTCAAACTAACATGAAAAAATAGCTATTCTTGGGTAATCTGTTCTTGTCAAAAGAAAAATACTGTAGAAAAGATTCAATCACAGCATACATAATTTTCTTAAGTCTTATAAATTGGGTAAGATGAACTCTGTCTATTATTTGATTAAAGAAAGCCCCACTAAGTAATGCAGACAACTTAGATGGCAGCACATACACATTTTTAGTAGTGCTCAACAAATGCTTCCTCACGGTTGTTGGGGAAAGGTATACTGCCTGGGAAGAAATAGTTTTTGTATTCAGCAAAGCAAAGATGCACTTCAACATTTCACAGAATCACATTCCACCATTATTACCAAAAGGGGAAGAGTAGGAGTCTCTGTTTTCATTGAAGGCAGTTCCTTGTTACACAAGATTTCCCCCGTTTTCTAATGAACAAGTCATTTGCATGGCATCACCACATTGTTTTATAAAAACTCTTACATGCCACTGCATGCTGAACACTATGTTGTCCAACATTACGCTGGACTTTGGTAAGGCCTTTGACACCATCCCCCACAGCATTCTCCTGGAGATGCTGGCGAATCATGGCTTAGACAAAAGTACTCTTCACTACGTAGAAAACTGGCTTGCTGGCCGTGCCCAGAGAGTTGTGATTAACAGGGTGAAATCTTGTGGGCAGCTGGTCACCAATAGTGTCCCTCAGGGCTCAGTTTTGCAGCCAGTCTTGTTTAGTATCTTTATCGATGATCTGAATGAGAGGACTGAGTGCATCCTCAGTAAGTTTGCAGACAACACCAAACTAGGTGGGATTGCTGATCTGCTTGAGGGTAAGAAGTCTCTACAAAGGGACCTGGACAGGTTGGATCAATGGGCCAATGGGCCAAGGTTCAATAAGGCCAAGTGCCAGGTCCTGCATTTCAGTCACAACAACCCCAGGCAATGCTACACTCTTGGGGAAGAGTGGCTAGAAAGCTGCCCAGCACAAAAGGACCTGGGGCTACTGGTGGTCAGCCAGCTTAGCATGAGCCAGCAGTGTGCCCAGGTGGTCAAGGAGGCCAACAGCATCCTGGCTTGTATCAGGAATAGCATGGACATCAGGTCTAGGCAAGTGATCATGCCTCTGTACTTGGCACTTGTGAGGCCTCTCCTGGAGTACTGTGTTCAGTTCCGAGCCCCTCACTACAAGAAAGACATTGAAGTGCTGGAGCATGTCCAGAAGAGAAACACCAAGCTGGTGAGGGGTCTAGAGAACAAGTCAGATGAGGAGAGGCTGAGGGAACTGGGCATGTTTAGTTTGGAGGAGGCTGAAGGGAGACCTCTTGGCCCTCTACAACCTCCTTTCAGGTAGTTGTAGAGAAGTGGATCTCCCAAGTAAATACTAACAGGGCCAAAGGAAATGGTCTGAAGCTGCAGCAGGGAAAGTTTAGATATTAGGAAGAATTACTTTACTGGAAGAGTGGTCAAGCACTGGAATCGCCTGCCCAGGGAGGTTGCGGAGTCACCATCCCTGGAGGTATTTAAGAAACATGTAGATGTGGCACTTCAGGGCATGCTCCAGTGGCCGAGATCGTAGGGGGTTTTAGTGTATACATGCTTGGACTTGGTGATCTCAGAGGTCCTTTCCAACCATGAAGATTCTGTGATTCTGTTTTGTCACTGCACAAATAGCTGACATTCATAGGTTCACATGAAGCGAATGAACAGTTTGAAAAGCTCCTTCTCAGTAAGAGAGGAACAATCAGCAGGTGGGAACGGTAGCATTGCTACCCATAAGTACGGATGCTCAACATCTCTTCTTGAAAGACTGCTCTTTTCAGTTGCTTACATTTTCCCAAAGTGTGTGCCCAGAAATCTTGAATTTCTGGGCTGACTGTTTGCCTCAGACTGATTTTTCAAAGAATAAGCATTGGTTTCAGCTAAAACAGTTCAGTTACTGCCAATAATAAGGGCTAAAGGATACATGTTTTGCATGAATTTTAAGAACAATAATTGTCAGTCTTTTCTTTCGATCCTGATCCTTTATAAAGTCACAGTAAACACAGATCCAGCAGATTCACTCTCAACTAAAATCTCCAAAAATGTCAAAAAACTAAGTACTACTGATTTCCACAGGTTATCTACTGCACACGCAGCGCCCTACAGGCAGACTCACTGCTCCAGCCCAAGGGGTTTGGAAAACAGTCCTTTTTAATAATCATTTAACATCAGTTTGGCTGAATGTTGAACTGAGCCAACAGAACCTGTATCTCTAGGACAAGTCTTCAGGCTTCAGAGAGAAAAATCAAAGTCAAAACCATGGGGAAAAATTGCCAAGGCAAAGGGCTAGGAGAAGAAGTAATAAATTCAAAGAGCAATACTGGCAAAGTTGGCTTAAAAAAATATGAAGGTATCAGAAGAGCAGGACTGAGATCTGGAGGTAGAAATAAGGTCAGAAATTACTTGGCTGAGAGGCATCATTGCAATAAAGAGCTGCGGAGCAAACATGTACGGTTGGACCACAGAACATAGACCAGCAGCAAGAAAACCAAGGCGGGGGACCTAAACTGGTAGAAGGAGGCTGGGAACCAGCTGTAGAAACTGGAGAGATACTGGACGCAGACTTCAAGGGAGAGCCAGCCTTCTTCAGCAGGAAGAATGAAGTATCAACTACCTTGGGGTGTCCAACTTGAGGCATCTGTGATACAGCTTTGGAAGCATAGTCTTTTACACAATATATGCTGAAATAGCTGAGAGAGCTTAGCAGCTCTGTAAAATCGAAACTAGATTTTACATCAGACACCCAAAAACTGAGGAATACTGTATTGACCACTGGCAAAGGCAATTTTTGAAGACTTGCCTTGCACCACACAGGGACTGTGGGGAGTGATAGGGCTATGTCCTAGGCCTCTGGAAGGATGCAGCTCTGAATTAGAAAAAAAACCTCGCCCTTCTCTTTCTTCAATCTGCTTTGATTGCTGTACAATTTCCAATTTCTGCAACAAATAAAGTTGTTACACTCACTGATGTCTTTTTCTGCACAAATCATCCCCAGATAAAGCCCCTCCTGTGCATTAAATTCAACACAGAAAAGTAGATCACCTAACTGAAGATTTAGCTTAATTGGAATCCATGAGGCCAAACTGTGGTTACATGGATTGCTCTTTTAAGACAGCTATTTTGTCAGCAGTGTGGTTTAAAATGTTGTCTTCGTGCCTATAACTGCCTTGTTTCTATAGAGCAGCATTGCTTTCCATTCAGCATAGAACCAACAGTGCCAAACATTTTTCCCAATCCCAGAAATGAAGACGGACAGTCCACCCACAGTTTGGGAGCAAAAGTTACAATGAGTAGAAAACCTCAAGGACCACGTTCACCCATGTTGCTAGAAGTATGCAACTGGACAGCAGAGCAACTTCATGAGTCCACTGGGAGTAAAGTGTCACATGACACTACCCCCTAGCTTTCAGCTGTGAGACCAACTTTGAACGTGGCTAGATATAATTGACTTTTCTACTGATATTATTACCTACTGGTCTCATACTAATTGTTGCTTTATCTGTCTGTGTGACACTCTAAAAATCTGAACTTTCAAAAGTGACCCATTGAAATTGGAATGGATAAGATATCCACAATATAATTCCCTCACATGCAGATAATGTCCATATGTAAAAAGCACCTGAGATGCTCTGAAGACTTCTCTGGACCTGGACAGGAAGACTTATCCCAGATTTTACATTTTATATGCAGCATGTTCCACAGGACATAACACCATTTTTTAAACACAAGCTGCAATGTTCAATAAACACTGATATTCGCAGAACTGCTATCAGAATTAACAATGCACTAATATTTACTGCTTTATGGTAAAAATAGAACAGAAAAATAGCACACAGAACTCGGCAAGTAACTCTGGTGACTGAAGATACTACCATGCTACCGTTCAAGTTTACGGCCTCCCAAGCAAAGTCAATGAACCAGATCAAGTGAACACTCTTTAGAAATGTCAAACCAACAGTTTAAATTAAGCTGCTGAACTTTGCACTGAAGTTGCTGAAGCGCACGCACACATTTCGTTCCACCTGCCCTGCTGTGGGAGGCGGTAATTTCCAGACTAGGGAATGTAAAAAGTAGCTACAGGATCAAAGGAACTGTTGGTGGCAAGACAAAAAGCAACACGATGCACAGAGAAATCCAGGTGGGTACGGAAAAAAAAAAGAAAAGGAAACTATATATCTTTAGAAGGTCTATCAATAACTACTTTATTCTGAGCAACACTGAAAAAAACCCCACAAATTGTTTTTCGAAAGAGCATTATGAATAATTAGAAGCTTAGCAAACTATGAAAAACTATGCTTTTAACACTGGTCACCACAGAAAACTTGTAGAAAAAGAGCTAGAAAAAGAACAGCAGAGATTCCAAAGAGGCAAGTATTTTTAATACACCTTACACAAAGCAAATTAATTCTGAAGCCTTATAAATCTCTAAGATTAGGCAATTATTGAAAAATTCTTCTAAAGCCTGAATCCAAGCTTCAGAACGCCAAGGGTTAAGCCTTGAAACAAACAAAAACCAGAATTATAGGTAAATCCAATGCCTAACTCTAGTTGTAGGCCCAGCTCTGCACTTTCCCTAACACAATAGATTTAACAACAGAGAATGAGTGGAAGAATAAATTCTCAGCAAGCCTAGTATCCTCTGTGCCTCCAGTGTTAGCCATAATTTCTACCTTACAGACACATCCTACTCATTGCAAGCACAAATTTGAGGCACCAAATTCTTTCTAAGCACAGTTCATTTTGCTTGTGCATGCTTCTGTAACTGGAAGGAAGTTACAGAAAGCTCAGTGATATGGCAGGCTACCACCACGTAAAGAAGCTATTCAAGCACAGTTTGGACTACTGAGGCTTGTAAAAAAGGAAGGAACTGAGCATGTGCAGAGGCACTCACGGGCATTGGCTGTATTTGTAGATTTCTGTACAGTTTGCTCCACTGCAGGAAGGGTACCTTACCTATAAACTGCCCCAAGAAACTGAGGTGTGCTGTTTCCAAAAATCTGCAATATCTGTACATATACACTTTGTTTAATTAGTCATATGGTGGAAAGAATAATTATTCTTGTAAACGTTTAGATGGGTGGTAAAATGTACTATTTTCTTGAGCAAGACGAAAATAGCAATGCTTGTGACAGCAGACAACCTCTCAAAGCATCTTATCTAGCAATGGGGGTTAGCAGCATGCAAACCCCCCAGCAGGCTCTTTTTCTGCAGGTTCTTATCTGGCATAGCACAGCCCCTTACTTCCCATATGCTCAGGTTTGGGATGCATCTGCTAGGGAAGCCCAGCTCTAGAGTCTAGCCCCAGCTTTTGCATTCTCCCCAAGCACACCTCAGCTGGAGCTACAGGCTCAGAACTCCTCCAGTTTTCTGCAGAAACTACAACAAGTGCTCCACTGGCAAATGCCATGAAACACAGATCAGAAACACACTAGATGCATTTTCCATTACACTCTCTCCATGTTCCTGTACGGACCATCTACTCTCTCATTCTCCCCACTCTTTTCCCTTCACTTTCCCTCTCTATATCCACACTCCTTTTCTCCCATGCTTTTCCCTTTCACCTTGCTCAGTTATCTCATCTCCTCCACAAAATCTGTTCTGTCTGCAACAAACTGGAAGAGCAGAGCTGTATTTAGAGAGCATCTCACACAACAGGCTTCTCTTTTAGCATGGCAGAGCAGTAGGCCACAAATAAGATACAGGCCTTCAGGAGATATAGATGAACATCAAAGGGATTACACTCTCATAAGTGGGCCAGCCCTAGAATGTCAGAGTCTTCTTCACAATTACTTGCTGATTTCATACAAGGTTTTAGCAATATCTCACTGCCTTATGCAAGGAGTACTTTTAGTGAACACACATTCACAAACCCCAGCTGCAGATAAATCCCTGGTCACGTATTATAAGCTGCACAGAAAGTCTCCACCTAAGATCAAGATCTCAACTTGCCTGAAGATACAGGAGAAAACTACATAACTCTCTTGTATTTCATCAAGATGGTTTTAGCTAAATTAGGACAAACCTTGGTACTTCCACTTCCCTATTTACTATTTCTTGCATATTTGGTAAAAATACTGTAAATTCAAGAAATTCACACTCCATGGAATTATAAATCGCCAGGGACAGCCTTCCTTCTAAGTGAATATACTTTATTACAGCTTTTGAATGTTTTTTCAAGAAGTGACAACATATTTCTGCAGAGCTGGCACCTCCCTTTCCTCTGCTAAGCAGCAAAGTGGTTGGCTGAGTGGGTTGACAGAAGTAGGAGCACAATGTCATCGAATCATAGAATGTTCCAGGCCAGAAGGGACCCCTAGGGTCATCTAGTCTGACCTCCCCACAGTCAGCAGGAACACCCCCAACTAAACCAGGTTGCCCAAGGCCTTGTCCAGCCTCACCTTGAATATCTCCAGGGAAGGGCCCTCAACCACCTCCCTGGACAACCCACTCTAGTATTCCACCACCCTCACAATAAATAACCTATTCCTAATATCCAGTCTAAATCTGCTCTTCTCCACCTGTGCTGGCTGATGCAACGTCATTAACCCCAGTTTCTGAAAATGGGAAAATACAGCAGTAACTGCCAGGGAAGTCTGGGAAGTTTGCCTTCCATTATCATGTGCACACATCCCTTATTGTGTACCATACAAACCACAAAAGCCTGCTATGACCCTACCACTCCCATATACAGCCAAAACACACGCCCTCCTCTCAGCCACGTCCTTAATTTACAAATGTTCTTGTTATTTTCCTTACTTCACCTCATCCACGCTTTGTTCTCAGCCAGCTTTGCCCTGGTTGTTTTTTGGTTTTGCCTTGCATGTTGCCAATCTGTGGCAACACTTCCCTTACAGTAAGCGGACCACTACAAAGAACGGAAGGTGAGAGGCAAAGGAAGGAGAGCAGGGGTAGTGGGAAATAGCTGTGAAGGGGAAAGGGATAATCCTCTTGCCATCTGAAAGCCAGAAGAATCAACTTCATCTATAGTAAAGAGCTTATCATATTAGGTTAAACAGCTATAGGTGTGATTTAAACACATCTGAGCCTACGCCTATCTGCCTGACCAATGTGGATGAGGTAAATACACCCTAAAGCTTGCTTCTTCCAAAGTCAACAACATTTTCCAACAACATTTCTGCAAAGGATGTCTGTTTGAGATTTAGGTAGATAATCCAACAATAGAGAGGAAATTCAGCCTGTCAGAAAAGAAACAGGAAGGGAAGTAACAAGCAGAAGCAAAGACTGTAAGATAAAGCTCTGAGCTATACTGCCTGCGTTATTTCATCTCCTACCTCTCTTCAAGGACAACAGGTAGAGGTTTCAAACTTCATCTCCAAACATGGCAATTGCTCTCCACATTCAGGCAAGAAATGGGGAAGTTCTTCCCACGAAGTAATCTACAAAGGGGGTCCAAGAAGTATTCTTATATTCTAAAGGTGCATCTCATATACTAGCAACTAGGTAATTAAACAGTAGCAAAGTTCATGCCAGAAGTGTCAATTAAAGCTTAACAAGGAAACAAGAACTGAAAGGGGATCCTTTTAGGAAAGCCTTCTTACTTTCCTTCCTAGAAGCAATACGATAATATGAAGATGAAGGAGCCCAGAACATAGAGTAAACACAGAAGCCATTTCTCCTAGCAGTCATTTCACTCCATAGGAAGAATTTCTTCCACTTAATATGACACCTTTGCAACCAGACTGGACTTGAATAGGTCTAAAGAGATTGCTGAGGACGTCCAACCTTCAATATATCTGAGATCTTGAGACTGAAAATTCTACTGCCCTAGTAGGAGTACAGCCTTCTGTCTCAGCTGACAGCAAGTGAGACAGAAGTAAGTAAGTTTCTGCAGAGGTGTGATTGTTGCCTTCAATAACAGAGCCAAACACCCTCTGAAGATAACTTGCCTCCTTTGCCACACTTTCGTGGGGTTCTTTGGTTCTCCATGGATCCCTACAAGTTACCACCTACTACAGATTAAGTTACATTTAGCTCATTAAGAGTAAATTAAATAGCAGACAAAGTTGTCATGTATCAAGGAAAATGCATACAGTCTAGATATGGACACTTGAAAACTACACTGAAATCATGATTCGGTAACAACTTGGTATTGCCAGCAGGGAGCAGTGAGTAAAAGAGGTCATATCCACCTCAAAGTCTGGAAAGAGCCAGAACTTCTAAATTTAAGAACACTGAATTTCAAGTTCTTGCCAAAAATACATATATTCTCCTCCCATTTGCTCCCACCTAACATTTGCATTGAGAGTCAGAGAGACTTGTGACAAAAACGGCAAGATATCGCGGTATACAAGTTCCTAGAAGCAAGTACCCCATTGAATTAAAATCTTCAGAAGCTGGAGAAAACTTAAGTCTTTAGACACTTTTAGAGCTTTTGAAAAAAAAGAAGCATTAGCAAAGGGTGATTCCTCAAGAGAAACAAATAATCTTTGTTTCCAGGCCAAGAAGGTTCTGCTACTTCATCTCCCTTGCTACAGAGTTTGAGGGGATGCAAATTCACAACAGCCTCTGCTCCTCTTACTTAGAAAGTAACCCAGCTACCTTCCCAGCTAGCTTTCTACTGCCAAAGTAGCCAAGCTCAATACCACAGACTTCTGCAGAAAGAATGACACTGGCCTGCAGATGGAGAGCTACTGTCAACACAGTGCCTGGCTGCCCAGGCAAAAGCCCCTGTAGCATCTATGCAGCACATGAAATCCACGCTGAGCTTTGACCAGCACATATTGACTTTGCTCATTGTATGGAGATAAATGTATGCCACTGGCACAAAGTTACAAGTTCATTCTTGCACTGCTCCGTCAAAGCCACGTGAAACGGGTGGCGGTGCATCGGTACGGCAAAGGTAGTGCAAAGCTTCTACTGTATTTCACAACCATATTCTAGCTTAATAAACGGGCAAAAATCTGAAATATGCACCAAACTAAACATAAAAATCTGTTTCCTTTTAAGGCTTCCCAACATGGAAGGGAAGGCTTCCCTATGGAAAGGAATCATAACAGCTGGTCTAGGATAAATCAAGGGAGGTTAAATGTTCTTAAAAATCATACCACTGTCCATAAGCACACTCTGCTCCCTAAGCCCTGCTCTTCAACCCCTGTTCTCCAAACGATGGCATCGCTGCCAAAAAAGCAGAGCTCACCGGGCACCACGCATCAGACAGCAACCACGACTGCACCCTCCGATGGCCACGGTTTCACACTACTGCCAGCAACCCTGAAGGGACAATCCCACCTCAGGACGTGGCCTACTGCCCACACAAGTGTTTCTGTGGCTCTTTTTGAGCGCGGAAGCCTGCAGGTGGGGAGGGTGCAGCGGTACTTACAGCCCCAAGCACGCCACCTCGCCTTGGGCTCACCCTGCCACCACAACCACAGACACGGCAGATCACTGGCTTTCTCAGGGACACGGGGCCCGTCAGCCAGCTGTTTGACAAACCAAAGCCACAGCACAAAACCCTAAAAGAGGCGCCCGGGCTAATAGGGAAAAGCACAGACCTCCTAAAAATACCTGGAAACGGGAACAGGCGGGAGCTTTCAAGCACCCACTGAAACAACGAATTAAAAGCCACACCATCCTTTTTGCGATGGCTCGCTCTCGCATCTCTTCCCGAGACAGCTGTTTATATGCCCTTATTTATACCCGGCAGCGCTCACGGACGCTCAGGACGACCCCAAATAACAGAGAGACGCTTAACAACGTACCCCATAACCCCGCCAAACGCAGCACCCGCGCTGCAGGTGACAACAACGAGGACCGAAACCGGGCCGCGGCACGAAGCAAAACCCGGCCGCCGCCACCGCCGCCGGGGCCTCCT
>VZTM01036983.1:22494-49566 GCA_013400555.1 Jacana jacana
CAAGGGAGACGGAAGGCGCGGGCACGACGAGGCTGGCATCGCCTTCCAGGCAGGGCAGAAATAAGCCGGCTTTCAATAAGCCTCCGGTTAGCAGAGGTTTGCCTTCCGGCCTCCGGGCGAGCAAGCCGCCTGATTTTCATGCTTTGTCATCTCCCGCTCCGAAGGATGCAAAAAATAGAGAGACAGGGATGCTCTCGCACCATCACCTGCAGCCAGGAATTGGGGATTTCGAGACAGAAACGTCACGGGTCTGAAAAGCTGCCACATCAGAGCTATGAAGCTCAGGCCAAATGATTCAAGACAACAATCGAGATTGTTTCTTTTACAATAAAGATGTCAGCATGTTTCCTCCGTTCATCCTTAGTCATCATCCACTCCTCAAGGTCCCTGATAGCTGGCTCAACCAGTTTCTCAAAACGACTGGAGAGCTGGAGTCTGGGCTCCATTTCTTAACCGATTTCCATACCACGCTGCTATCAATGAGGGATTTAACTTACCCCAGCAGTGTTAAGTGTGACTTGGAAGAATGCAAGAAGAGGTCCCAGTCCAGCCCTGGCTCAAGGTATTATTTAAGAGTGTGCACAAATGCCAAGTAGCTGACGGGTTACTCACAGGCCACCCCATGGGAACTCCCAGGAGGTTCACAAAGAGCTCCTGTGTGCAGGGAAAACACTGAAGGATGGAAGTAGTGAGACACACACAGACATGCTTGTCTGGATGCCTCCAGCCAACTGTGCATGATCCGCAGAGGATCGCTGCCAAGTACCAGTTGAGTCAGTCCCAACACCACTCTAAATTCAAGAATTTTAATTTGCCTGTTGCAGTTCTGCGGTGCTGGCAGCTTCCAGCACAAGTCCTCAATTTGATCTGAATTTGGATGGAGAAGCCATAAGAAAGATGCAGCCTGAATATTTCATTTTTCTTTCCACCTGTCAGTGGTGAAACTCTGTTTTTAACAGTGTGACAGGGCTGATCCAAGCACTTCCATTGCAAAAAAAATAAAAAAATTAAAAAAGCCAGAACTTAGAGAGGAGAGCTTATTTTCAGTGCCTAATCAGACGGGACTTTTAACATTTATCTTTGGTCAGAGTTTAGCACAGCGCTAACAAACCATGCCACGTTTTTAAACAAAAAGGAGACAGATGGGAGTTCCTCTACATATTATGCAAGTTTAAAGCCATCCTGACATAAAAATATTAAATACACTTGGCCAGAACAGGCTAGAAATCAAGGAGACACTGCCAAGAGCACCCTTCAGTGTGAATACAGCATTTGACAGGGTTAAGAAGCACAAAACATTGTAACTTATTTTTAGCTGATGACAATTTTATAAATCATCAACAACAATACAACCTTTTAAAAATAAGGTTTGAACAATTCCCCACCAAGGATCCTGAAAGAACAGCGTTTACTATTGATTTCCGCTCAGTAAACCAAACAGGACTAAACCCCAGCACACCAGAAGGCACGTGTGTTGCACCAGCAATCACAAAGGACAGAACAGGTTGGGTAGGCAGGTTTTTCACATTCTTCATTTTTTGGTAAGATTTATTTGAATGAAAAAAAAAAAACAATCTAAGTAACAAATCTCAAAACCTATTCGTCAGAGGGAGATGTATTTGAGCAGAGGTACCTGGAAACCTGACCTGGGACCATCACCAGGTTTAAGACTACTCAACATTTTCTTCAAGAGATATGGAAGCATATACAAACTCATGGCTGACTTCTGTTTGTGGACAACAGAAAAGCTGGTACAATGGGAAACAAAAGAACTGGGCCATCATAAGAGTTCTGGAACAGCTGGTACAGCATACTATTCAAATTTATTCATTTTAATTATTATTTTATAGCCAAATGTCAGATTATACATCCAGAAAAAGAATACAAAGCTGAACCTTGAATACTAGGAAGAGCAGACTGAAAAACCACTGACTCTGAAAAAGGCATCAGGGTCACAATGGACAAGGAACTGAACACGAGATCCCAGATTACTACTCTGACAAAATGGGACCTGCATCTTGGAAGCACACTCAATAGCATACAAAGAGAGAAGGGGGGATTTTACACACTTACAGATCATTGAAAAAACCTGTAACAGGAGTTTATCTCCTTCTTAAAGGGGGAGTACAAATTTGTGAGTGAACTAGGGAAGAGATGGGCATAACACAAGATTTCAGGACATCATCCAGGTATTTCTTTTTAGTTTCAAATGCATTCTGAGAACACATGAGACACTACTGAGCGCTTTCATAGAGCCATCTCCTCCCATTTTCCTGTAACTGGAAGCTGAATTCAAACTTTAATCACAAAACAGACATGCACTTTTTCTAGAGGGATTACCAGCTATTGAAATATACTATCAAATGAAGACATAGATTGCATTTTATGCCCTTTTCAAGAGCCAGTGCCCTTCTCTAGCATAAAAACTTAACCTTCCAAGGAGGTCAGACTAGATGAAGATTGTTAAACTATCTTACCTTAAATGCCAATATGAAGTAGGAAGACACAGACTCTTCACTGGACGTCCAGTCTCAGCTGATAAAGGGCTTTATGTAGCCTCTTGTCTTTATATTGAGAAATGCAAAACTTTAGACAACTGGTAATTGTTTTCTGTTTACCCTCATCTTCCCCAGTATGCTCACGATCAGATGACCCATAACAGATTTTTTTCTCACCCAGATTTCCAGAAACCATCCTGATACAGCCATTCGAGGTACAGCTGATACAGAATCAAAAGCCTGAGACAGGCAATATCTAACACATATTAGACCTCTGTGACCTATGTACCAGAAAGACTTCAAGACTTCCCCCACCAAAAAAGCCTTTAGAAATTCCCACCATAAGCTGACAGAAAATGTCTCTATTCATCACACTGCACAATAACAAGGGACAGGCCAATTTTACAATAGCACAGTTCACCATTGGAACGTAGGAATTTCAAACCAACTTCTATATTCACTATTTTTTTCCCCTAGCTCTTTTTAAAGCAATAGTAGTAACGTTGCAAAAACAGCTTTGGACATCTTTTTCTGAGTCACAGAGATTCACTTGTATCATTTCCTCTGTTACTAAAAAATCTTTAAGAAATTGTACCATTTCATTTCACCACAGCCTCTTAGTACCCACATGCAAAGAACACAGCACATGAAAGCTTTCATCAGGACAAGTGAATCTCAGTTTGATATAAAAGATAATTTCAATGTTTATCTACTAAAATACATTATTATTTTAAATACATCACCTGCTACTGATATTATTAAGCCACTATTAAAATGCTAATCTTGTTGCTGCTGCTTCTTCTTTCACTGTTATTAATCAGCCTACTGTAAATTCTGAAAACAAAGATTAGTCCACATCAGGAAGCTGCTCTCTAGGTTTACAGAATTTTCTTCCTATAATGAGTCAATCGAGTCATTGTCAAAGGCACCACTTCCAGAAATAACTGGTCAACAATTGCCTGAAGACGCCTGCAGCAAAACCATGCCAGAGACAAACAATTCAGCATGCACGCTGAGAAAAAGAAAAAAAGAAAAAGGAGAGAAGAACCTAAAGCTTTTGGTTAGTATGTCAGTCAGTTTGTGATGGAAATTAAACTCTGTCATGCTCTTCAACTTCAGACAATGAGATACATTTAGAATAAATACACACATTCTTCTAAATGACCAGACATGAAGGGCGAAGGCAGCATGAGTACTTGTGAAATTCACCATGTCAACAAAGCTGCTACAGTTCTGCATTTGTAAGTTTTTCAACCAAAGGCTCAAACAACAGACACTGCTTACCACCTACATTCTCTGGCTGCATTTTTAGAAGCTGATTTCACTTAGTGCTCTCTTATGAGTAGGTGTCAGTCTAGTTTGTTCTAGGCTTCCACTGAAATAATAGTAGTATTTTAAAAGTTTACTTTAAAAAGAAGCGTACCATCCAACCTGCTACGCCCCAGAAACTTGAAAGCAAAGAGAGAATACACAGCCAGTATAGGTTGGGAAATGACCTGTTGGAGAGCAGCGTAGGGGAAAGGGACCTGGGGATCCTGGTGGACAGCAGGATGACCATGAGCCAGCACTGTGCCCTCATGGCCAAGAAGGCCAATGGCATCCTGGGGTGTATTAGAAGTGGGGTGGTTAGTAGGTCGAGAGAGGTTCTCCTCCCCCTCTACTCTGCCCTGGTGAGACCCCATCTGGAATATGGTGTCCAGTTCTGGGCCCCTCAGTTCAAGAAGGACAGGGAACTGCTGGAGAGAGTCCAGGGCAGGGCTACCAAGATGATTAAGGGAGTGGAGCATCTCCCATAGGAGGAAAGGCTGAAGGAGCTGGGTCTCTTGAGCTTGGAGGAGACTGAGGGGTGATCTAATTAATGTTTATAAATATGTAAAGGGTGAGTGTCAGGAGGATGGAGCCAGGCTCTTCTCAGTAACATCCAATGACAGGACAAGGGGCAATGGATGCAAACTGGAACATAGGAGGTTCCATTTAAATATGAGAAAAGAACTTCCTTACAGTGAGGGTGACAGAACACTGGAAGGGGCTGCCCAGGGAGGTTGTGGAGTCTCCTTCTCTGGAAACATTCAAAACCCACCAGGACCCATTCCTGGACACATGTGACCTGATCCAGGTGTTCCTGCTCCAGCAGGGGGGTTGGACTAGATGATCTTTCAAGGTCCCTTCCAAACCCTGATACTCTGTGATTCTGTTACCAATCTCTATGCCAACCAGTGAATAATGAAGCTCTTTGTATTACAAATGCACATATTTGGGAAGCAAAAAGCTTTGAAATGTTTTTTGGTTTGCTCTTTAAGATGCTTTGTCTTTCCCTTTTAGAGGCATAACTTCTGATGAATGCAGGCATACTTGTTAAACGCCAACCTCTTTCTCTCAATTTTCAATATATGTACATACTGGCCTTCAGTTAACAGATTCTGCTTACACCATATGCTGATCACTGCATACTAATTTGAAAGAACAGAGTTAGTGACCTAAAGAATGGTCAAACCAGAGTAAGCGACCGTGGCCGATTTTTAGCCGTATCAAACACGTGAGTCCCTCTGCAGCAGGTTTACAGCTACGTAAATACAGATGTGCTTGCGGGACGGGACCACAGAGAGAACACGCTAATCGAAGAAACTAGACATGGTAACACAGACGGATCCTACCACTGATGGAACCTCGACAGCTTTCAGCAGCCTTTGACTCTGCCACCTTGTAAAACAAATGGGAGGATTTAGAGCAGCAGTGAAAGGTTTTTGCAAACAGGGTTTCTTTCCTGTACTTATTCAATATAAACTATTAGCGCTGCATATATTTGTAATTCTAAAACCAGTACAAGTCTTTTGGTGCCATTTCAACCCTTGGTCCTCAGCAGTCCAATTTCACAGACTCAAACACATTACATGCTCAATCTTGCAAAATCTACTATAGAGCAGAAATAGGTATTTTTTAACAAAAGCCAACAGTGTAGCACAAGGCATGAGACTTAAATATTCAAATTAAAACCTGCTGTATATTAGGAAAAAAGGGTAGTATCACACACACACACATTTATAGTGCTTAGGGCTTTCCATTATTGAACCAAATGATTTTTCACTCAAGCAACATTAACAGCTCTCAAGTAGGACAGCGCTCAGAGTCCCAAGGCCATTACATAATAAGTCATTTTTAGACAGAATATTATGTTATGCAATATTGGAAGTGAACAATGATAGTTTCTTCAGCAAGTCAGTATTTTGATACATATTATCTGTATTTTTATACTGTCCTAGATAGTAAACCATTAGTAAGTCTTCATACTAAGATTCTATTGGATAAAATAATACAGGTATTCTATTAAATTAATTATTAAATCCTAAATATCCAATAGCAAACACTGCATTTAATTTTCACACTCTATCTCCACTGGACCAAGCCAATTACTAAAAATAACTTTAATTGGTTCTCTCTCTACGATCTGTTAACTGTCTGCTCCTTTCCAAAAGCAGTTCCTGCAGCACCATTAGTCGAAGGGCTAACGACTGTGGCTGAGAAAGGCACAGATCACCTGAACCATCAAACCTATAGTCCCCAGCAGCAGGGCAGACCACAAGGGACCTTGACAACCAAATTCCATTCCAACTCTTCTCTCTATTTGACATTTAATTACCTGCAAGGCTTTACATTTAGTTTTACTTCCGTTTAAAATTTTTCTCTCCCCATTTGGAGTAATATAACTCTGAAATGAGAGTGCTAAGTGAAGAACACTCTTATAGCTATTACCTCAATTTCTCATTTTAGTATACATAGTGATATGGTAACCAGGCTGTGGCAAACAGGATGCTTACAGCACTTCATGTGAAAGCCAGTTCAGTTATTGATCAACGGAACATGAAAACGTGAAATTGGTGTAGATTTATGATTGCAAAATTAAAATCCTACACATACACAGAATATAAACACACTTTCACTGGTCACAGATTATTTAAGACACACAGAACTAAACAATCAACATGCACACATTCACTGGAGTCATCAGATGTACCAACAGTGAGCCTTGCACACATCTGTTCAGACTAAATGTAAATCAGCCACATGGCTACGAGCTTTAGCCAAGGAAAGAAGTCACTACCACTCTCTCCCCTCTCACTATTGCCTGGTCTGAAGTTATTTGAGCTTCTGCAAGAGTTACACTACCATTTATTTCTTAAAGGCTTCAAAAGGCAGGGAAGGAGAGAGAAATACTGAAGGAAGGAAAAAGAAGTATTTTTCAGAAAGAAGTTCTTAAACAGAACCAGTAAGTATCAGCCAGTCACGGTTTAATGCTTGTTCCTCCCATCATAAATCCCGCTTACCAAGGTGGGGCCCTTGAGACTAACTGATGTTATTTATGTCGCAAAAACAGTCACACTGCAGACAGATCTGCCACAGCCATCCTTGAAAAAAATGAAAGCAAAAGAGTATTAATTGTATCTCTATCTACTAATTTCTTTGCTTTTTCACTGCAGCTGTTTTATAACTTATGAAACTATGTACAACGTGACTTAAGCACAAAACAATTCCAAAGGCAGAGCAGGTTTTAAGCATACAACAGAAACTAGTTACAATTTAAGGGAATATGGACTTCAGCTTGAACATTTTACACCCAGAAACAAAACCACAGAATTTAGAGAGAAGTAACAAAGTAAAAACAAGAAAAATGCTCATAAAGTAAATTTGTGGAGCACAACTTCTCAGGAACACCATAAAGTCCCGATCATCATCCCTCCTTTGTACATACTTTTGAATTAGTATTTATACATTTGCTGGGAAAATAATGCAGGAAGATCATCCAGGGTCATCTCAGAGGAACTTAAATACTGCTTCTGCTTACTTCTAGAACACTGTAATAGCAGCCATGGTCTCCTTAACTGTTGGCCTGGAGAATCCTCTCCTCCCTTGTCCAAAGATACATGATTAGCTACATCTTGGCATAGAGCTTTGACTTCACCGACTAGAATAATGCTGTCATTCTCTTGTACTTGTGATGGTAGGATGAGAAGACTGAAAGATAAACCAGCCATGCTTTGGAGTAAACAAACTTTAATCTAGTTGTTCAACAAGACTAGGTTGTGCTAATAACCACGTACATCAGTCATCACATTAAAAGGTATTTTTAGCAAGAGGAAGAGACACCAGCCTTGTACAGGTGGCACTGCAAAAACATTGCCACTCCTACTTAGTAGTGTAGGTTTCTTGAGTAACAAACTTACTGAGGAGGAAGCAGCTTGCACATACATTTCACAACCTTGATCAGCACAGTCATCTCTGAAAACAGCTCTATCCCGAGGTATCCTTTGGGATACCAGTTAAGTGAACTCCTCTCCAGTATCTTGCACTATTTGTAATAGTGAAACATGATCAGAATCAGTAAACCCACAAAAGATAACTTCACTTCACAACAGAATGATAACTACTTCAACTTATTCTGGATTTCACATATTTTATTTCAAGTGTGACAAGTACCCATTTTTGGCCAGAACTTGCAGATTTATGCTTGCCTTATTTTAACATTTAGATGCACATCCAGGTGAATCTATCTGAATACTCAGGGGTAGGCACCTTACAGGAAAGCACTGCATGAAAGGATGCAGCAGATACAATCATCTTACTTTAGTCTCTCTTTTGCTTAACGTGCTGATGAACCCCGATTTCCCACGGCTGCGTCTCTTCACAAGGAGTTCAGTATCCCTTCCTTCCTCTGAATCTTGCCCTGGTATCCAACTGAAAATCGAAGACAACACATTAAAACCACACATTTTGCAAAAGAAATACTTTAGTGTGGTCAGGGTATCTCGGCACCTTGTAATGTCAGAAGAAAGCACAGAAGAAAGCAGAAGCCACTTTAAAGAAAGTTAGTGGTTTAGCAAACAAGTCATAAGGCTCTTCCAAGTAAACACAAAGCTAGAGTTCTGTGAGAAGCATCCTGTGCATTCTAAACAGTGTAACAACACAACTGACAGAACAGCATAGCAGGGTGGCAAGGGAACACGTGAAAACAAGGTAGCGTAAATTTGCTTAGACCTGTTTTTCCAAACTTAACCAACAAGCTGAAGGAGGAAAATTCAGATTGGGTTGAAGTGGGAGCCACTGCAAATGTCAGTGAGGACAGAGATAATTTAAATACAAGTGTCTGAAAAAAATATCAGTAAAAAACAACATAGTATTTAGCTTTTTAAATCTTAAAAAAGTTTCCTCTTGGCAGGTACAAAAAAGCAATTCAGGGAAGGCAGTAAAGCTGAAATTACAGCTACAGAAAGTCAGTCTTAAAGATGGCAGTTACAGATTGCAATTCAGCCATATCCAGGTTATCAGACTGAGGAGGTATCTTTTACCTCAACTGACTAACCCGCCCTCTTTCAGGACGCAGAACTGCAGCAGAAGTTGTAAAAAGCTGAACTGCGGGATGGTACCAAATAACCAAGCAGCTTCCCCTTTAAACCTTGTTCCTACTCGAATATCTGTAGTGCACTGCCCTATAAAGAAAGTAGCATCTAGGTAAAACCCCTAGTGATTTTAGCATATTACATCTGCATTTAGTGTCTAACTTGTTTTTAAATACTCTAAGCCTCACCATTATAGCAAGCAGCAAGTTTGGCAGAGGACAGTTACTGAAATTCAGAGTTAACAGGACAGACAAACATCATTCTTCAGCCTTAGAATGTGGAGCAGTTCAACAGAATCACAGGAGAGCCAGTCCTCTTCCTGCATCAAACTCAGCTTAATCAGGCTCCCTTGGCAGTCTAGGGCCAGGCCCGTCACCTGAGACACAGGCCGTGCGACTGCAATGTCAAATGGGTGCTTCAAGCACACACAGCGTTTTTCCCTGTCCATGGAAATGATTATTTGTCACTTTATAGACTAATACAGTTTGTACGGGAGAAGTACTAAAAGCCTCTATGACTTAAGCAAAAATAGAGAATGAAAGAAAAATTTGGGGTCCTGTTTCAGCTGTATATCCTTCCCAGTGTACCACTCTGGCTAACAATAAAAACGAGCCCTGCACTAGTCATGCCTAGAGAGCTTTGATACTATCTTTGCCACATCTTAATTATTATGGGAACAAAAGCAAGGTATTTCTAAACCTGGAACTCCCATCAAAATTGAGGAAACTTCACCTAACTCCATTTGGCTGACTTCTCACTACTATATTTGGTAGCTCGCTACAAAAATCACACCAAAATCATTCCTTATCATGAATTCAAGTCCTCCAAGAAAGCTGATGAATGCCAAGAGACTTAAGGTACATCAGAAGTCTCATTCAGTAGGACACCTTTTACACTTACATCTTGTTCATAGACAAAAATTACCTTGCCAATATCCTACAACTACCCGATCTACTAGTGGTGTTAAAACCAAAGCTTTACAAACAATAAACCAAGATAGAGATAAAAATGCCTACCTTGTTTGTGTGCCATATGCTAAGCCTAATTCAATTTAGATCTGCTTCCCCCTCCCCATCTTGTTCACAGTCATGAGAGCAGCGTATAGCATCCATACAAGGCCTGTTCTGGTGAATGACCCAGGTCTGACTGCATTAAAGAGGCTCTCTTCAGGCAGCGGGGAGAAGGACAGACAGCAGCCAGGCCACTAGCAAGAAAGACAGCACAAACACTTACCATCGATCGCTTGCAGGCAAAAAACGTCATTTGCAAGTTCTTACAGTGTCCTTCCCTCAAGCACTGCTTGGGGCTTTTGTTTTCCTGTTAGATGAGAAATAAAGGATTAAAGCCTTAACGGATTTCCGCAGCTTGTCAAAGCGACATCAAAATGCTTCAAACCAGGCTCGCTCGGGATCTCGCTGTGGTTACCGTGACCTGCACTCTCTACCGAAGCGGTAATTTCTTAACCCGGTTACCGCACCCACTGACAGGCTGGGAAGGGACGAAACGCCGAGGTTTCAGGGCCGTTTCAGGGCGCAAGAAGTCGCCTAGACCCACCCGCAGTCCGGGTGAGAGGGGGCTCCCCCCTGCCAGAAGACAACCCCGGGAAGGGCCCCGGGTGCCGCCTCGGACGGCGGTTCCCGCACTCCTAGCACGCCAGGGAACGGGCCCCGGGGCGCGCTTCCCTCAGGGTGTGACCTGGAGGAGGCTGAAGGCTGCAGGGCTCTCCGCCTGGAGGGCAGCAGCGCTCACCCGCAGGACGCAGGGGCTCTCCAGCAGGCACTGCCGCAGGTCCTCCCTCACCCCCCCGCAGGCCTGCCCGTCCTCCTCCTTGTCTTCGTAGTACTTGGGCATGACGGCTCTACGCCTCGCTGCGGCCTACCCAGGTCCCGCTACCCGTGGCCGCCGCCATCTTGCTACCCACGACCCTCCCGCTGCTTCCGGCGGGGAGAGGAAGAAAGGCGGAGCGCCTGCGTTGCCGGCGTTGCCGGAAGGAGGGCCCCAAGCCGGTGCCGGGCCAGGCAGGGGGTCGCGCCGTAGGCCGGGGCGGTAGGTGGGGATGCGAGCCTGGCTGTTGGTGGGGAGTGACTGTTGGGAGGATGAGGGGAAGGATAGGGTTCGGCTCTTCTCGCTCAGCCGCGGGTCCCGCTGAGGGGGCTGGTGGCGGCGGCTGTTTTTGGAGTGGGCTGTAGAGGGTAGTGGGGGTCGCTGCGAGCGGTAGGGGTCGGGCTGAACGGCAAAGCGGTGGGGCTGATAGTCCCTGCCCTGCCCCGCCCCAAGCTGCCGGCCCTGGCCTCTGTTAAGGCCTCGAGTTCCTTTTGAAGGTGAGAGGCCGGGAAGGAGGCCCATGGGGCTGCGGAGATGGGGCTGCGGGCCGGGAGCGGAGTTGTCCCTTCTGGGTGCCCCGCTTGCCGCCTCGCCAGCGGCCAGCAAAGCGACTGCCGGGCCGCGGCGGGCTCGCCTCTAGGTGCCACGGTTTATACTTGCACGTAGTTGTTGTAACCTCGGTCTTGCGGGTGCGGCCTCCTGGGGCGCGTGATTTTCATGGGTTTTTTTAGTCGTGGTTTCGTGCAAAAACCTCGAAATTCCTTCTTTAGCAAGATGCTGCCGACCACTGCGGTGAGCTCCCGGAGCCAGGGCAACGGGGCGCTGAGCCCCAGGGATGCTGCGAGGCACACGGCTGGGGCAAAGCGCTACAAGTACCTGCGGAGGCTCTTCCACTTCCGACAGATGGACTTTGAGTTTGCCCTTTGGCAGATGCTCTACCTCTTCACTTCCCCACAGAGGGTTTACAGGAACTTTCACTACAGAAAACAGACAAAAGACCAGTGGGCGAGAGATGACCCCGCTTTCTTGGTGCTTCTCAGTATCTGGCTCTGCGGTGAGTGCAGGGAAAGCTTACAGGTGAACATTCCCGGTCCTTCCAGTCACATGCCCACACACATCCAAAAAAGGACCCATCCACGTGGGTCATCTTTGAATCAAAGTAGAATACAGGAGAGCAGCCCAACCTGTTAGAAGTTAAGGTGGGAATCAGAATAGAGAGGAGGCCCAACAAGCACTATATAGTCGTGATTTAACATCTCTGTTGCAGCTGACTTTCTGTTGCATTCTAACCCATGTAGCTCCCTGTAACTTTAGAGGCAGTAATAAAACCCCATGCCACACAGTAATGATTTAGTTAATAAATACTGAACATTTGTTTTATCTGAACATTGTACATAAAGTACTTTTTATACAATAAAGGCCCTGGTGAAATTATGTACGTTGCAGAATTAAGCTATTAAAATTGTGTCTCATGTAATTTTTAGATTGAATTGAAAGCACAGTAAGAAGCATTATCTTAGTCTTCTGATATATAGCACGTTGCTGTTAATAATATCAAAATTGTGAACTCTGAAATAAAAGCATGCATCACTACATGCATGGTTTTGAGTTAACAAGAAGCTTTTATAGAAATTATATATTCTATAAAACAAAATTCTACTGTAGCATTGTGTGAATTTTCAAGAAATAGCTTGGGCAGAGCAGTGCAATTTGCCGTTAGATTGTTAAGCCCACGTACAGACCAGTGTTCTCCAGTCTGTGAAATTGCATTATAGCTAATATTCGGTGGGGAAGAAATTACCTGTTTGAAAATCTCGGGGAGAAAACTTAATAATGATAATAAACCCCAACAAAGCATATGGGTCTAAGATCTCATGCTTTCTTTACCACAGCTAACTTGAATTATCTTTTTCTCCTTTCAGTGTCTACTGTGGGATTTGGATTTGTGCTGGACATGGGGTTTTTTGAAACAATAAAGCTGCTACTTTGGGTTGTATTCATCGACTGTGTAGGCGTCGGCCTCCTGATTGCAACTCTCATGTGGTAAGTGAGGGGGTCTGAAACCGAGCTCGGTACTGCTGTTTGGACGTGGATAGTCCTCTGCAGTGGGCAAGAGGCTTGGTTCTCGGTTTTGGACAAAACTATGAGCTATGTATTGACTAGCTTTTGTGCTGTTGTGGCAAGTGTTTCGAAATGGTGCCTTGGTTTTGGTTTTGTCTTTTTCTTTTTTTGTTACTATTTCCTGCAGAAGGTGAGTGTTCAAAAAGTCTGTATTATGGAGAAGGTTTCAGCTCGATTTCTTTCTTCTTGAGCTGGTTAATCTTCAGCAATAATGCATTATGAAAAACGAGGTGGTCAAAACTAAAAAATATTCTTCATTCCTTATTTTGTTAGAACAGCTTAAGTAAAGTTGGATGATGAGGATGTTGAAGTAGGGCAGTATGCAGCTGGCTCATACTTCTTGCTGCAGACTGTAGCTGTTTCCACCACAAATGATGTCTGTTCTATTTCACGCGTGGTGCCTTTGTAGCTTTGGTGGTAGTCGCTGCTGGTTTTATCCTGGAACGTCTGGAGACTTGCAGAAGGGGAGAGGCCATAGTGAGGTCTCAGATCGTTACAGATCTGATGTTACAGATGTGTCTGGCCACCAGCAGGGGAACCATGAAACAAGCCACAGAAAGAAGACAGGGAAGTCACAGGTTCTGCACTGCGGCAAGGGGAGGGCACTGAAGGAAGAGTTGGTGTTTTAGAAAGAACTTAAGGAAGCAAAGGCACTTAAAAAGAGCTCTTAGCGATGAGCTGACATCTTAAACTGGTGCCCATCAGAAAAGGGAGCGACTACTTTCAATCAGCCGCTTCAGGAACTCCTGCTTGCAATTGCAAAATGCAGGATGAGGCACGTGGACCTTTCATCTATCAGCTACAGGTCTATCTGACCCACTCCTGCATGGGATAGCAACCTATAAATTGTTTGGGGAAGAGCATATGGTAATGTTCCCCCCCATCCTCCAGCAACTTGTGACTCTGGATGCAGTTTCCTGAACCAGAAAGACTTCTTCATCTGGTGGCTTCCCTCTGTTTGTTAGCTTCCTGCAGGCCTGAATACCAGTTGCCTGGCTCCAGTTTGGTTCAAGTCCCTTCTTCCAGTGCAGGCTCACCTTTTTTTTTTTTCCTTTAAAGCTGCCTCCATTCCTAGTGAGTCTAACCCCCTTCTTGCCTTGTTTCACTTTGTACCCAGGCTCTGCCCCTTCCTGACCCTGCCCTTGGCAAAGAGTGTGCATCAGGGGAAACTACCATGAAAGCTCTGGCCTCTTAACTTCTTATTTCTGAGCGTACATTGACTTTCCTGCTATTAATAGGATAAGGGGGAATGGTTTTAAACTGAAAGAGAGGCGATTTAGATGAGATACTAGAAAGAAAGTCTTTGCTGTGAGGGTGGTGAGACACTGGAACAGGTTGCCCAGAGAAGCTGTGGGTGCCCCATTCCTGGAGGGGTTCAAGACCAGGCTGGATGGGCCTTTGAGCAACCTGCTCTGGTGGGAGGTGTCCCTGCCCATGGCAGGGGGGTTAGAACTTTTGATGATCTTTGAGGTCCCTTCCAACTCCAACCATTCTATGATTCTTGCTCCCCTTCTAAAAGGGATGCATTTTCTGATGTCAGCAGAGCTTCAGCTGAAGAAAACAAAGTCTCGGTGTTAGACACTAGAGAACGTGACTCAAGCAGTGTGTGTTCTGTTACACGCTCCGAGATGAGCCATCCCTGTGTGAGCTGTGCTGAGCGTGTGCGAGCCCCTTGCTGAGGTCAGCTCCACGTGTGTGCAAACAGAGGTGTCTGGCTGCTGCTGCTGCTTTGGTAAATGGTAGCTGTTACGCTGCTGGCCATAGAGGAACCTATTTCAGCTGCCTGGTGAATGCAGAGAATGCAATTACACTTCTAACATGAATGTTTTAACGATAGCTCGGTCTGCATAACTCTCTTCTCCCAGATGGTTTGTCAGAGTACAGAGCTAGGATGATGTATGGGTTACTGCCTCACTGAGCTTCATCGATTCACCCCTAACCATATTCTCAACTACCTTTTTGTGAAGGTTCATTTCTAATAAGTACTTGGTGAAGCAGCAGAACAGAGACTATGACGTGGAGTGGGGATATGCCTTTGACGTTCATCTCAACGCTTTCTATCCGCTTCTAGTCATCCTGCACTTTATCCAGCTGTTCTTCATCAACTGTAAGTAGAATATTTTGTGCTTTCTGCTTCAAAATCATGCTCAGCCAAAACAGCTGAGAGCAGTTGTCTCTTTCAGATGTCATCATATCGGATTCTGTCATCGGGTATTTTGTTGGGAACACATTATGGCTGATTGCAATCGGGTATTACATCTACGTGACCTTCCTAGGATACAGTGGTAAGGAACAACAGCACGTCCTTTTCTGTTTGTTTGACTGAAAAAGCAAGAGCACAACTTCAGTTATTGATCCTGGTCTATTAATAAGTGAAGCAGAGGCTCAGCTGATTGTTGAAGTAATTTTTTCTCTGTGGTAACAGATGTTTGACAGAAATTTACCAGTCTGTGTTTCCAGGTGGTGGACACCTCAACTGGGGAGTTTGTTCTTCACCATACCCGCTTCCCCTCTGGTGTTAGAGCAGTAGCAGCACAGCTTGCTTTCCTTGTTCCGCTGTAAATCTACTGCAAAATGGCTTCATAAGATAAAGATTCTGGTGCGAGTTTAACACTGTATTTTTAGGAAAAATGGTTTCCTGCACCTATATTAATTAACCCACGTCACCCTTCCTTCATTTGTGATAAAGCTGGGACGGGTAGGGCAGAGAAGACCAACTTCCCTTCTAACAAGGCTGGTGGAACTGTACTCTTTGTTTTTCTTGCTGCTCTACATGAAGCAGCATTTTTGAACAAACGTCTTTGTTGTTGCTTCTGTTCCAGCCTTGCCCTTTCTGAAGAACACGGCTATCCTCTTGTATCCCTTCGCTCTCCTCATCATGCTCTATCTGATCTCCTTAGCGTGCGGCTGGAACTTCACCAAGATGCTTTGTTCCTTTTACAAATACAGAGTGAAATAAAACCAGCACTTCATGTATGTAATGCTTGGTTTTATCTCAGCTGTTTTGGCAGGAAAGAAAAAGATATGAGCATTTTGTAAATGGTTGTAAATTTCTCTTTATTGTAGATAATTGTGTAAAAAAAGTTTGAAGTGTCCTTTTTTTTTTTATTAAAATATTTACAACAGTAAACATGTTAGCAATTTTGTTCAAATACTTTTGCAGTACATTCCTAAAACCGAGTTACTTGAACATCTGTGTAGCTTAGATAGACTTGTTACAGTTCAATTTAGCATAACTCTTACTGCAGGTATGTTGCACGTACTGGCATAAGCTCTACATTATGAGGGAGGGTCTCAAGTGGCACTGAGGAGCAGTTTGATTTCAGAGTAACACTGGCATACCTTGCCTTGGGACGGTGTGAAAGTAGGGATCTTCATCCTGTTGCAACGGTGAAGCAACAACTGTCTCTAGATCTAGGACTGTCCCCTCCTTTTATGAAAGAGCTTGAGAAAGATTTGACTGACTCTACTTCAAATCTATGGACAACTCTGGCAGACAGAAGAAACAGCGATGAAAGGCACAATTAACATGACCCATGTCAGGTTTCCAAATATAGCAGCACGTTTTTAAACCCAATCTCTAGAAGTCCAGTGGGTATTACTATATCCACCGCTACGAGCGACAGGTTGATGGATGTGGGAGGAAAGTACAAGTTAGGTTTGGCTACAGGGGTGGGCTCATGGCACTGCCTGCAGCTGGACAGGCCGCCAGGCAGGAGCACAAACTGACAGTCACAAACACTACCTGCTGGACAATGAAAATGACAGCTTTCCAAAGCAGAGTGTTTGGTATGAAACACCAGTGCTAGGTTTCAGTTTCCAAAACAACACAAGAGTAAACTGGTCACAGTAAGACTTAATAGTTCAATACTAGAATTTGATCTCTAAGGAAAAACTATATTTATCTTAAAATACCAAATATGCTGGCAGTGCATCTTACAGTACTGTGTGTTTCAGCCACTGTTAAGGCTTGAAGAGGATCGTGTTCCCCTCTCAGCAGACACCGAGCAACGTTCCCCTTTTAACAAGGAAAGCACTGGGCCGCTCATCCCTGGAAGGTGAAGGGCTCCAGTCAGGGCCTGCTCCCACCCTGGCTGATGAACAGCCCGAGCTCCTGGCCTGACTGTGCACCTTCTCCCTAGCAGGAATCCCAGCACCAGCGATCACCTGCTTCAGTTCAACACTGAAAATACTTCATATTTGGGGCCCTGTGGTGCGATACCCTTGAAATCAGTGAAGGACTCAGGCCCACATGCCTTCCCTTTAGAGATACCAAAGTTTGTCCCCTTGAAAGAAGGCTTCACCTTTCTCAAAACTAAGTTACTTTAATTTCTAACTGCTCAGAGCAGAAATCAGCAAAACCCTTATGAGACCACTAAGGTCAGAAAAGTGACACTCAAAAGACTAATTGATGGGGGGTGGTTTTTACAGCAGCAGTCAGCGCCAGCCTGAAAACACCAGTTGGTTTATAGCTCCTCAGTGTTATGCTGGTGATTGTAACGATGATTCAAATACACGGGTTTTTTTCCCTTTCTACTACAGTTCTTTGCTTTAGCTTTTTCAGAACACACCCTTCCCAGTAAGAACCAATACAGAACCTAGGCTTAATTTACTTCAGGGGAGCAAGGTCTGAAGAGATTTAATTCTTTCTTTCCCCCTACATAACTAAGATAATATTTTCCAAGTTGGAAGCAAACTACAAATTACTACAATACTTCATTTGGAGCAAACACTTTCAACAAAAAAACCCAGAGATTACTGAAATGACAATGTACTTGGGAAAAAAAGGAAGGAAAATTGTTACAGAGTTGTTCAATTTTGCCAGAGACGAGTGGCGCTCCAGCCCAGCCAAGGAATCGCGTATCCTGGGGGCAAAGTTGCTTTGCTCTAAACTGTCCCTACATTGGATTGATACATCCTATCAATCCAACTAAATTGGATTTGCACTGCAAAAGTGCAAAGCCATATACAGTGCTTTACAAACACTCTAAATAAAAGAGAGGGGGGGGAAAAAGTGCTAATTTGGGATCATATCCTTGTTCACGTTATTTACAGTTTCCAGTAGGACCGCCCACTGAATGAGGAGAGGGAGGTGACACTGATGGTCTTGTCTTTTCTCGCCCAGAGCGACCCTGACAGCTCAGGAAAGGCAGTGCTCCTGTCAGCCCCTCTGTTTGGCATCCCCTATAAGGAGTTATGAGTAATTTGCCTGGATAATGAAGGTTACTGGTGATGCCTTGGGTTTCACAGAAGTCCTCCTTTCTGAGGCTTCAACAGCATCACCAGGAGCTAATAGGATCACAGAGTTTATTTTTAAACACTTTGCTAATACTTGATTAAGATTCAGTTCAGCCTACAGGGGATTTTTAAGGCCACAACAAAAATAACTTGAACTTAAAATACTTCAACAGAGGAAAAAACTCCCCAAAATCATGTAATAGGTTTAAGATGCCAAGAGGAACTCTTGTGGTAATACTGTAACCTACAGCTGAGACGCGTAAAGGACACAAGCCCTGGAGTACACCCAGTCATAACCAGTGCCCGAACTAACAACTGTTGAGCCAGACTGCCCAAGCAGTCTTAGTTCAGTGCAATTCCAGGAAGGAGGCATACACCACTGACCTGGGGCTTGGAATTTCTAAGGTAGAAAGCAAAAAAATAGCTATCTGCAGAGAAAATTAAATAGAAAATATTCTTGAGGCTTTTTCTATATCTCAGCAGAGTTTCCAAGGACATTTGCAGTACTATCTGATTACACCCCAATCTACAAACCATAATTTGTGTTAATGTGGCACATTTATTTAGAGAGCATCTGAGCTCAGGAAAATGTCAAGACTTAGCGCAGCCCAGAGCATTTTCAACTCCTGATAGTACAACGTAATAAAAAAATGCAACAATCTTCAGAAAAAAAACCTCACATCATTTTTTATCTTTGATAGTTTTTAAAATGTTGGGATGAAATTTAAGTATCCTGTTAACCAGAGTCCTGCAATCATCCTGGTAAGGCCTCTACATATTTAGATAGATTGGCAACAACTCACAGAAACTACTGTGAAACACCAGGAACAGTGATGCTTTTGAGAACAAGCGCTCGGCTTTCTTCAATAACTGACACCAATAAACCTTGGAACTCACGGGAGAAGATGCAAGTCGCTGCCAGCAAAACTACTCCCAGTAAGAATCTGCACTAAGATCTTTCTGCAATCTAAATTGTAATAAATAGCTCTAGTTTAAGTGACTTGCATCACTCATTCCCTGGCACAGCTGAGAAGGAAACCAAAATGCTTTCTTAGACCTTTGCTAGCTAATGTGTGATAAAAAGCCATGGCATGGCAACAGTTTAATGGCGTTTTATGGATGTAACGGTGGCACCACAACAGGCTGGGCTGGCTTAACTTACTAGTTAAACTTGAATATTGCTGCAGTGTCAAAGCTACAGTGCCATTTTCCAAGAAGGCAGCAGACAGACAGGTTGACTCTATATCCCAGTGGCGATGGCTTGCAGTACTGAGGAGTCGGGTTTAGGCTCCTGCTCCTTCAAAATCTGTCATGAAAAGAGGCCAGATCTTAGTTGAACCTTCATGCTGGAGATACAAATTCAAGATTCCTGCTGTAGATCAGGGGTCCCACAACAGGTTTTGCACATCAGTGCCCTGACCACAAATATACCAGGGATAACAGAAGAGGGTTTTTTTCCGCAGGGAAAAAAATAGAGGTGGTTTTTTTTTTCTGCAAGGAAAATTGGGCCAGCCTTTGAGACGTCCATTCCAGGAAGTTGGTTCACAGCACAGCTGAGAACCCCCAAGCCAGGGTAGATGCCTCCTTCCGGTGTCAATCAGGCACTTTGTTCCTATTAAAGAGAGGAATTTCTGCCTCTCTTCTTCCTGACCATTTCTGACTGGGAAACTTAAACCTTCCCGTGCCTGTGTCCTTACACACAAGCACCTAAGCAGAAGGATTCTTGAGAGCAGCAGCAGCATTAGTACTGCAACGATTCCCATCCAGATGGTCGCCAAACCACTCTCCGTTCCTGACCAAGTTTCTGCCTCATTTAAGATGATCATTGTTTCACCTGAAAGGAAAAGGCAGGGGACTAACTTGAAGCCAAATGAAAAGTTAATGTGAGGTACTACACTGATCAATAAAGGAGTCCAGCTGAAACCTTGCTATTGACCAATGGGAGAAAACAAAAATAAACAGCAGCTACTCACAGTAACGTTTCCAACCAACACTGCAAAGAGAGAGCTTCTGAAAGGGACACCTCTGTGGATCAAATGTATCCAAGTGCTATTAACTCTTTTCATAAAAGGTAACCTCTGTCACTCCAAAGCAAAGCTGGAGAATGATTCTCTTCAGTACAGAAAATGAACTTGTCCAGGCTAGGAAATGCCTACAAAGATTTTTAGAAAGAATTATTTGGAATCGAAAAAAAAATTCTTCTAAAATGCAATGGGTTCAATCCAAAATCACCACGGATTTAGTTCATAATATGAAACAAACCATTTCAACATGCTTTTTATGTGGCTACAAACTGTACATAGTAGAATTCCATAGCCCCAAAGAATAGTGCTCTTCAGAACTCTGTAATGCCTCTGAGCATCGTTCAGATGCTGTGTACAAAACCACATGATTTAGAAACTTAATCTAGGTGTTGGTTTTTTAAACATGGCAGTATATTTGAAATATGGTATTAATTTATGTTTGCATCTCCAAAGAAAAATGTAGAAAGATAACTTAAACTAGAGAATTCATAAAAAAAACCTATATCAATTTAAAACTTTACTGCATAAAAAATATGTACTTTTCAAATTATTTCAATAAATTAAATATCCCTAACATTTTTAATATATATCCCTGACAGTCTATAAAAGAGGGTTCTTGTTATAGAAAATAAATGGAACTCCGAAAGTACCCCCTTCATAAAACATATTTAACAATAATTATATTTTGTTTTTTCTTCTTCAAGGAATGTAACAATATGTACAACTTCTCTATATGACTATACTATCAAAATAGTACAGGTTAAGCGAAGCAGGGTTCTGTCACCATAGGATGGTAAAGTCACATTGAAGTGGAGGACAACATCGGCCTCAGATGAACGTTCTCTCAGTGTGGAGCGTCAGTTTCTGGATGAATCAGATAAGAAGGGGTAAATACAATCTTCTCATCTACAGTAGATTTCACAAGAGGTAGAGTTCAAGTGAAAATGAAAGAAATTTGGAATAAGGTGCATGCTCAGTATTTTCAATTCGTGACTTGCTAAGGATGTCAGGATTTATAGCAGAGGTTTTCAAGGATTCTTTCTTTTGCCTTTAATGCAAATTTCCGTGATCAGTTTGTAAGCTTTTTAATATGAATCTGAAAGAGAGAATAACAACAACAACAACGTCATGTTTTAGGGCATCACATTTCTCAGCAAAGGCAACTGTTTTCTGCGTTAGCCAAAATTTTGAGCTTCAGCACACTGACAGAATGGAGAAATCTCACATTTAACAGTTTTATTTTAAAAGGTTATACCACCTCTCACCTCATTCAAAATTGCCCAAACTGCTGAATTTTGTATCACTGAAAGCCGAAATGATGAAATAGGGTTTAGGCTGGGGTCAACTGTTCCTTCAGCTACACCGTTTTCAAATTTCCCTGCAAAAGAAACGAAAGCAGATTCTCAATTAACTGCTGTTCAACAACCTAAAATACAAAATCTGTGCCCAGAGAAGTGTACCTGTGGTACCTGTGGCAATTCACAGGCAAATCCTATCTCTAGGTGCCTGTAGAGCTCACAGGTATCATTCCCAAAACAAAACAAAAAAGACAGCCAGAGATTTTTCATATCACATTTATCTTTCAAAAAAATTTTTCACAGAGTGGTCAGTCCCTGGAATGGGCTGCCCAGGGAGGTGCTGGAGTCACCATCCCTGACTGTGTTTAAGAGTCGATTAGATGTGGTGTTGAGGGATATGGTGTAGGGGAGAACTTGTAGAGTAGGGCTGATGGTTGGACTTGATGATCCCAAGGGTCTCTTCCAACCTAAACGATTCTGTGATTCTGATTCTAAGATGAGGTGTACCATCAGAGCACACTGATCTGAACAGGATTGCACATAAGAAAAACAACTTTGGAACAGTCTAAGGGCATGAGCACCTCGAACTCTGGAAAGATTTTGGCACAGGGACCCTGGCTTCTGTGTTTTCAAGGAGGATATTAAGGACAAGGGATATAATTTCTACTTAGTGTATTCCTATTTAAAGGATCTTCAATTCATTTGGATTCTTATTCATCCTAATATAACAGCCCAGTTAGACTTTCCACTTAAAACATATAGGCATGAACTGCAATTCTTTAAGACAAAACCTGCTTGCTTTCATTAGACCAGAGATACCTAACCTGTGTTGTCCAGCAAGCTAAACACTACCCATGAGTAACATTTCTCCTTGACAACAGGCATCCTGGCACTTTCCCAACAGCCACTTGGCTACGGAAACACCAATCTCATCTCACAAGACTCCTGATTGTCTGCAGGGTGGGTTCAAAGCCAGGCCAAGCACGCAGCTCGCACAGAGGCACTCATGCGGTCACAGGGCAGAAGAGAGGATATTATACAACCTGGAAATGCCTCCACAATAATCTAGATCCTAAAATCTTAGAAGGTCACGTGCCCAAAAATGAATGATCAAAACTCAACATTAGGTTTGTTCTGGTTTTAATGAAAATGTTTTAACTGCTGCAATAGTAACAATACACATATTTCCCCTGTGACGTACCTATCCTGAAGTAACCATCCTCTAAGCGTTTGTCTTTGGTTTCTTTGCTTAATACCAGTTCTTCATTCTAGAAAAGCAAAGCATAGCACATCTATTTTAACATATGACTTTGCCAGGGAAAGATAAATGTGTGTGCACTCTTCTTATATATTCAACATCCATCTTTTCCAAATAATTAGGAGCCAGTCTAGAGTAGATATTTATAGCTTTAGACGAGTCAACACAAAAAAAGATAAAGAAAAAGAAAAGAAAAAGCAGCAGTGTTCCAGAAGTTATTTGGCTTCAAAGCAGAAAAAAGAAGTACTCTAAGTGCCCCACATAACTTGCATGTTAACCACCACAGGAACAGAATACATAGCAGATACTGGCACACACAGCAGAAGGTGGGATCTCGCCACCTCTTCCGATGCTTGAACCAGAGTAATTTCTTTCAGGACAAGTGAAACCCACAGCTTGCTTTTTGATGTAAGAAGTTGGGCGAGATGAAAAGTGAGGGAAGCATTGCAATTATCACTGCTTCGCTAAAAAGGGATGAGTATTAATGAGTTTCCTTAATAAGCACAGGAAAATGAGATTGCAGACCAGAGCTTCAAAAACAGCTGGCAAATTACAACCAGAATCACATGATTCAATACTAAAAAATACCCACTGTAAGAATTTCCTAAGAATCAATTAAAAAGGCTTGACAAAACAGGAGATCAAATTCACCTTTTTTACTTCCCTACTTTTAGGGCAGGCTGCTGAAGAAGCAGGAGGTCTTCTTAGTTTGAGGGTTTGGTTTGGGTTTTTTTTTCTTGGTTGTTTGGTTGTTTGTTTTGAGTATGTTGCTTAAGTCCCAGACAAATCCAGTCTGAGGGTAACAAGATTAGTTAGGGGTTAATAAGGGCACTGGTTTCTAAGGGCTGGGTTTTGTTTTCCTGAAGTCTGCTTTGGGAGGATCAGGGTCAAAGTATCTGAATGGGCTTCTGACTCTATTGAAGTCCATGGTAGAGAAACCATTCCCTCAGGACAGTACCTATCATTCTGTAAGTGCTGTCCTCATATTAGTGACATTTTCTGCTGATACGAATGACTTGGGAACGGGCCAGATGCAGAATTTCCTATTTACCTTTCCACAAATTGTGTCCATAGCAATGGAAGCTCAGTAGCACTATTCCTTAAGGGACGCTCCAGTTTGAGGGACATTTCAGAGCCAAATGTAGCCAGAAGAGATGCTTGATGCACATTTTTCCTCATTATCTTGTGCATTCTTGTGGTACCTAGGGCCCAGATGAAGTGAGCGCTGCTGCTATTTTTGTGGCTTAATGTATTTCCAAAGGTCTTGAGAAAGAAAACCCATAAATCTTCTAATACAATCTACTATCTCATATATTGTGCTGTATAATTAGAATCAGACTGACAATCTTCCTTATAGGGGTGAGAGTGGTCAGAAATACCTATTTTCGCTTGCTCCCAGGAAAGCAGACTGCAAGAATGGAGAAGTGAACTCCTCCATAACCCCTGACTTGTTTTTTTTTCAAATGAAAAAAGAAAAAATAGATTCATCATTTCATCATGTGGTAATTGAGGCACAGATTTCAAGATACCAACAGCAGATGCATGGGAGAAGACTCAGACTGATTTATAGGGAGGGGGGGGAAATAACATCAGTAATCAGGAGAAAGGAAGACATTAGATTAAAAGTCCAGATATTTTAATATCCGGTAAGGTTTGAATGTGTGTCAATTCCCGAACCAAGACGTTTTTACTAAATGAAAAAGCAGACTGATTTTGCTTTTCCTTTTTCCAAAATACACAGGAGATGGAAGATGGATTTGATTTTGGGGTTGGATTTAAATAGCAGCGGTGAGCTTGGTCACCCCCCAATTACCAACACCACTTGTAGTAGCCTGCACTCTAAATGAGTATCTGAACAGTCACAATAGTTTTCTGTTAATAGATGCAATTAAAAAAAGAAAGAGAGCATCAGAGCATCAAGATCCTACAGTTAAAAAAAACAACAAAAAAGCATTATAGTCTTTCACCCTTTTAAAAAAAGTCAATAAAATTAGATTTTGCTGGAGAGCACACAAAGTAATACATTCATACCTGAAAAGGCAAAACTTCCACAGTTGTATTTAGAAGTATGTCTCCTGGATGCTCTGGATTGCCACTGTGAAACAAGTACCTATAAATGAAAAGGGAAACATAAGGGTCCACATACACCAGTCAGAATTAGCTAAGTTACCATCTTACATGTTAAAAGTCACATTACAGATGTTAGAATGATAAACCTGACTTTTATACTCAATCTACATCAGCTGGCAATAATGAAAGATCATTTCACATACTACCTTAATTAAAAGGGCTGAAGTTTTTCCATTTTTAAGAGTAGTTGGGCAATACTTTGCTTAGAAAGGTACTTTTCCTCATCTGATCCTGACAGGTTGCATTATACAAATTGACCAACACTTTAGTCACCATTGCCTGGCATGCACTGGTATCGCCCCCAGAAGCAAGAGCCCTGCCTCCCCTCAGCCTCTCCCTGGTGCTCCCCCCACCAGGCACCACCCCCACCCTGGTGCCCACAGGATGAATTCCAGGGATCCATTCTGAACTAGTTCTGGGAACTTATCCAAGTCGACATTTTGCCAGGCCTGGTAGAAAAGGACCTTTTTTTCTTATGTGTGTATGAAATCCCTGTTATCCTCATTGAGTCGTGCCCTTAACGTATTTTTGTTGAAAAATGAGACAGAATAAATATGTTTAAAACTGTATCAAAACCACCCCTATGCACGTCAAGCTGTGAAGTGCAAGTGTTCAAATTCTAGCTGACCACTCTCAAAAGCTTTCACAGAATTAACATGTGTGTAGCTGTTACAAAAGAGTTTATTTCTCCTTTCATTATTTATGACACCAACTTTATATTCTTTCAGATACATATTATGTAAGCAAGCACCAATATTTTTTTACCACTAGGTGGTATCAATGCTTGAAAAATTGTTCATTTCTTACCATCTTTTCTAGCGGACCACAGAGTTTATTCAGATTGCTGTCAAGAACTACCCAGATATTACACCTACTCAGACACCACTTATAGCAAGCTTATTTTACTTTTACTATGTTTAAATTAGTGTTAAATAAATAAATCTATTTATCTAAACAAATAAATCTATCTGTACATTTCAAACCTTTTTTCAATTGGAATTTAAAGAAATTCACAGTGAGCATCGTCTTCAACATTAAACACATCACCAGGCAGGGACAAATTTAGTTCAGAAATTATCACTTGATTAAAACTACAAAGGTTAGCTCAATGTGCAATTTCTTAAGACATAATTTGAGATGTAAATTCTATTTTGTCTTTATCCAGTATGTCTGAAGCCAACTCTGAATTTACCATTAATCCATACTCCATAGCTACAAGACAAGAAGTAACAGAAAACAGAGCTCTCTGACCCTGACAGAAATGTCTGAGATCCCAAAAGGATAGAAATACTTTACAAAAAGCCCACGAACACACATATATAAAAACCATTTCTTTATCAAGGCTTGGAAAAGGAGTAAAGTCACACATTTTGATATTTGAAAGCTACATTGATTTTTATTGCAGTAATTGTTTCGAAGAACTAGACAGAATGAATTACAAAACAAAACTCAATTCAGTAAGCTTCAGCATGGCACATGCTTCAAGAAAAGTAATTCCTCCCCCCCATAGTTTAATGTACAGGTTAGTTGATTCTAACGTACACAGGATACCTCAAGCATCCACAATTCCTCCAAAAAAAAAAAATCTTGTGACTTTTTCTAAGCATTAGTGACATCCAAAAAACCCCAGAGCCTTAATTATCCTTCCAGGATAGTTAAGAACCATTGGCAAAGCTGACCAGAAGACTAACAGTATACTCTGCTCTCCTCTGACACTGCAGATCTAACTTGCCATCCTTTAGTCTGTCAGACACCCTAATCATTTCTGGCAATTTTTCTCTTGAAAACACTGAAAATTCTAAGGAGTCTTATTTTAAAGTGCAAGTGATCAAACACTCACATCTAAGGTGCTGCCATCAAACACTCCAACCAAACCACAGGCAGGATGCCTTTCCTCAGTACATTCTAGTTCTTATTTCTGAGAAGACACACCTAAAAACCCACGAATCAACTCCTCGTGACCTGCGATTACCGTGCTTGCAATGAACAATCNGGGTTGGGGGGGAGAGTGGAAGACAAGAGAAGGAGCTGTTGTTGTTTAGGTTGGGATTATTTTGGGGGTGTGCTTAGTATTTATTTATTTGGCTTTTGTTTTTAAAAACAACCCTGCACCCATACAAGCATAGCCAACCATTTCTCCTACTGCACAATCAACTTCAGAAACTGGAGTGTGGTTTCCTCCTCCCAGCAGGTACCAGCCCATCAGGGCAACTACTCAAAAGTTGGCACCAGGCCACACCAATTTCAGGAAGTAATTGATAAAATCTGGGCTCCAGATCCCTATGTAAT
>VZTM01036985.1:0-13867 GCA_013400555.1 Jacana jacana
GAGGGACATGGTTTAGTGGTAGACTAGGCAGTGCTAGGTTAATAGTTGGATTTCATGATACTAAAGGTCTTTTCTGACCCAAATAATTCTGTGATTCTGTGACATGCATTATCCTTAAGTTTACTAACCCACTGCACCACCTGATGAATTAATGCTTTCAACTTGGTAAATTATTGTAAGTCCTTGCTACAAGATCTTGCAAGTGCATATATTAGTTATTTCAGCAACATGAAATGGAGACTATCTGAACACCTTGTTGAATGTGCTGCTTTGCTTGTATTTTGTCTGCAATAACCTGAATTGTTTCATATATTTCTTAGTTAACATAGTTTATCTTAATTTATTGACTGTAATGACAATGTCATCCCTTCTGGATGACCTAAAATGCTCGTTTTGCTCTTTGTGTCACAGTTATTTTGTGTTCCATCTACATCTTGTTCTCACTGCTGAGATCTCACAACTAACTCTTCTTTCTATAAACCTCGGGGACTAGTTTTCCTAAAGTTCTCCAGGCCTGCTTTTCTGAAATAAAGATTCATCATTGCTGTCTAGCCTGTGTTTGCTTTTATATTTAATTTAAGCTAAATCAGATCAGGATTCAAAGCTATCTGCTATAATTAGAACTTCCATTATCTCTTTACTATGTGCCAAAACAAAACTGATAAAAATATTACCTCCTGTTGTTTTGGTGACTAGTGAAGAAAAGTTCCAGCCCTCAAACCCAGCTATATCAGGACACTATCAATATAAAGTACAAATATACTTCAGACTATTTACATGAAACTAAACATCCCATAATAGCACAATTCTGGCAATATTTCTATCTCTTAAGCCATTAGAGAAACATATCCACGTCTAAGTCTGGAGTCTCATCAGATTTCTGACAAAATGTCACCACCAATTAAATGTCAAGGGGGTAAAAAAGTTAGGTTTAAATAAACTTAATCTTGATTTCGTAAAACTTGGTGGTAAAAGATGCAGAAAGAAATATTCTTGAGAGGTTGGGTGATATATCCAACTTCCCTTTTTAAAAAAAAAAAAACACAACACAACCTCTACTAGGAAAGGTAGTTCTGTAGCAATTTCTGTTTCTACTTACTGGCCTGGCTCAAACCAGGATTTTGAAAGTGACTACAGAACAAAAAACAGTCAAGAAAGGTTGTGTCAGCTTTTTTTCAAAACCAAAGTCCTGATTCATTGGAAACACACTTTGAGTTTCGTACAGTTAAGTCAGTTCTTTTTTTGTTTAAACTTATTTGCCCATTCCAGATTTGACAAAGACTCTGTCAGTAGTGTCATCAGGGAAAGTGGTCTCTGGCAGGTTCAGCTTCGGTGGTAAGGTTAGCGGATAGAGTTTGCTAACAAAATCGAGCACTCGCCAACCCACACTGACCACATGTGATGAGTTTCCAGCAAAACCCTTTAGAGCATGAGGAATCCAGACTGATGAGAGTTTTTTTCTGCCCTTGTGAAGGCAGAGGAAAAACTCTTAGTGACAGGCGAGTCTTGGGGACAAACTCATCAACAACTGTGATTACAGAATTTAAAAACTTCAGAATTTAAGACATGAGAATGAAAACAGTCGTTCTCTTCTATAATTTCCTGACCGCAGTTTTGAGTAAATTAGGCCTCTAAAGCCACACTTAGGCTTGTTTTAAGTGTCCCATCAATTTGTATATAAAATATCTTGCAAGGCTAAGGCTGTCATTAAGTCCATTTTTACTGTATTGCTGCTTCCCGTTATTGCAGCATTTTGTCCATACAAGCCAAACACAGTACTCCATGTTTGAATACTTTAAGTGGTCAGTTGTAAAAATGCATATATACCTTCAAACCATGTATAGATTTTCATGGTAATAGGGTTATTAACATTTTTCAAATTTCTTTTAGTGCTAGGAGAATGGCTGCACTAGAGAAATTATGTACTCAGACTTCCTGACTGTATTGAGACCTGCTCTTTCTGCTCTTCATCTGACACAAGAATCCAGTAGAATTTCCTCCTGATACCAGTGTGCATTCAGATAACTATTTCGTTTTCAGGACAGTCATTTGACACGCAGTTAGAGATTTCTAAGCACTTGGTCATGTATAAAATATAATCACATCTTGAATTGGAAATATCATAGGAAATATTATATTGTATTGCTTTGTAATATATATGATAGTCTTGAAAAACCTTTTTCCCTGCATTTGTATCCTGTCCTCCAAGTAAAGGTTTGATGGGCCACCTGCATCCAGGTAGCAGAACTCCTAGAGTTGTTGACTGAGGGTTGTGGAAGGACTCCTCTCTAGCCTCAAGTCCATCATCAGTCAGTTTGGCATTCCTGCTTAAATTCTGTGGCTGTCAAATGTCAAATTCAGAGATTTAAATCAAGCTTTTGCTTAAGTACTTTGGCAAATCATACTATTGTCCATGGAACTCATTCCAGATATTGACAGCAGACCTGAAGACATCCAGTTGGGTAGTTTTTTAAGCTTTTATTCTGTGAAAAAATATTGATCCTGTCTGGCTTTTTTTTCAAATTGCATTTGCAGGTTGAAGTTTTATAGTTCATCACTTGGTGAGAATGTTAATGACAAGATAAAACGTAATCTCTTTTTTCCAGCTGCTGGAAAGAGTTGGACATTTTGTATTAATCAATCAAGTGCCACTGTGAGACATACAATAAAAATAATAAATAAGCTTCCCAGTCATCTCTTGTTAGCCATCTCTAGCACCTGTGTGGTTCTATTAAGAGTTCATTGCGTGAGGTCAGGTCATTGGCAAAGTTTTCTCTGGAGAAATAGAAATATAGTTTTTCTTTTTAAGCCCTAATAGCATGGACAAAGAAGAACCCAACCACAGCAGTCCTCTAATTGCTTAAAGATTTTTTTTTCTGAATTTGACAACATCTCTTTTTTCATTTATTCAATATTATTCAGTCTTTTGAAACAGTGAAATAAGATCTGTTGAACTAGGTACTTCTATTTATAAAAGAAATAATCATTTTTTCATAATGGAAGTTTATGCACAAATTAGAAAGAGGTTTGATTTGAGAAAATAAATGCCTGAAATAGTGTTATTTGTCAGCATGCTGACATTAATTTTATGTTTGCAAAGACTGGATTTTAATCTTTAAATTGCAATACAAAACACATGGAAACTCAAAAAGGAAAGAAAAGAAAATCTATGGTCACCTAACAGATGTCCCTTCTTCCATTCACCAATCCATAACTTTAGAAAGGCCAGAGACATCACTGTACCTACAGATCATGCACTTGTGACTCTGCTCCCTCCCTACACATGCCAAATTTTTTTATTTTTTTCTTTACCCTCCCCCCAAAAGTCCCACCTTATGCTTTCAGGCACAAAGATACAAAAATAAAATAAAAAGAAAAATACTGGCCATTGGTAGCTTTCTAAAGAGCAGTTGTGGTGAGAAGAGCAAAAGAGGTTAGAATGCCAGTCTGACTTGGAATACAAAAGTGGTAGCGATTGCTTGTGGTTATTATCTGCCACTAGTGGCTTGACATTACTTTTCTGGCTTCTCTGTGTTTCTGTCAGGTATCTGTGAAACATTTTCACCTGACTGATGCTAAGGTTGCATACACTTGTGGCATAACTTGTTTTGGTGTCATAGAGCGAGCCAGATATTGCCAAAACTGCATAGGAATAGGGTCTTCTGTCTTTCCAAAGTTATCATTTCTAGAGATCAAGTTAATTCAGTTAAATTTGGTAGACTGTATTTTTGAGCTTCAGTTTTAGACTTTGTATTGAGTACTGTGTGAAAATACATCTTGCAGCCAAATCTGCAAATAAGCTGAAGTCATAAAGAAAATATCAGACATAGCAGTTGTGAGACACAGGAGCACTACACATAAAATGAATGCGTGGTGCCCCGGCTCGGGGGGACCGGTGGTGGGGTGTTCTCAGTGGAGGGCCCGCGCCGCTGAAACCTGCTTCCTTTGGCCCTTCGCCAGAGCCCCAGTTTGGCCAAATTCAGAGCGCGATGTAAGGCCTGTCTGTTCAGCGGTGTGGTTAAAATACCGTTGGATTATTCTTAGCCATAGGATATGGTTCAGGGAGTTGGGTTTTCTTTTTATTTCGTTGTTTGTAAGATCCTTGATTATAAAAAGTTCTATATTTTTCTGATATTTAGGATTGTCACTCAAGAAGTGTGGTACAGATGCGTGATAGCGGGAGGTCAATATTAATTAATTAGATTAGCTTCATTTTCAATCAGGCATTGCACACTTGAATAAGAGTACAATAAAATAATGCTCTAAATCATAGATTCAGGATGACTGTTTCCTTCTTAGTAGAGAGCACGATTTTCAATCAACTTTCCCTGATTTCAAATACAGACCATCCTCTCAGGCATGTCATCTTGCATTTAGCAAATTAATTGCACGTTTTCCAATTCAAAATTATCTGACTGCTTGCCAATTTGAGCTGAGATTACTTCCTGAGCTATAGACAGTTTAGGAGGTTCTTGTTGTTGTTGTTGTTTTAAAACCTGCTGTGCTGGAGGGAAATGAAGTCTTGACTTTGATGTTCTTAGTGCCTTTACAGCTGTAGCAGTGGACCATCTGTGCCTCCTCAGGTTTCCCTCAGAGAAGAGTAGTGGTATACAGCTAGTAGCCTTCAGGGACGGGATGTCTCTAGGTGAAGAGTGTGGCTGAAGAGCCTCACAGCCATCACATCCTGGCTGCCAAGGCATTGACCACAAGGGTTACAGAAATTAACTCAAAATGGCCTGTGCTAATTTATAGTTTGCTTTATTGCCTTGATCGTAAGAGCATCTAGATGCCAAGCACCTAGGTGCTTGGTAAGCCACCCAGCCTCTTTTGAACTTATCTCATGGCTGTATGGCAAGGCCCCGACTCTGTTACATGAATTGCCTTTGTTGCTGAGAAGGGCAACTAATGAAACCTGCCTCCAGATATGTGTCTTCTGTTCTATACACTGGAATAACCCTATTTCCCTCCCAAGTCCTCCACTTTCTGACCTGCTAGAAAGGAAAGGGCACCATTTGTTATGATTGAATCATGTATTAGTTGGTTAGCTAGTTAATTATGCAAATTCTACTTGGTCACATAGTAGTTCCATTATGACTTCCGAACATCCATAAAAGAAAGCCAAGAGAAGATCCCTCTAAACATTCTCCTTAAATGGGACCCTAATAGGGTCTCTCTTTTCCAAACAGTTGGTTAATGTTGATTAAACTAATATTTTTTTTAAACATATTTTTACACTTTAAGGGGGGCTGACAATAGAAAGATGGGAGGCTGTGCAGACAGTGTAATAACATACACCTGGCTTCTTTGGGAAATGAGAGGGAAAATAGTCCTAAAGCTAAACGTTCACATCTTCTGGCAAAAAATTTTTGACAAAAACTTTTAATGGATAAAAGGTACATCACATTAAAAAAAAAATTAAAAATTGGCTACTTAATATCCTATCTTATGCCAAAGACAATTTCAGTGGAAAATTTTAATCAAGTCGTTCTTTCTTTACATATTATATATCCATTATGTATGCATGGAAATGTAAATCCTGTATCTTACTCTGTGCACGTCTGTCAGAATCATTGCTTTTATTCATAACTGAGGTTGGGTTGTTTTTTTGTTGTTTTTTTAATGCAAGGATTCAGCTACTTACAAGACCAATTCACCATCCAAAATTATAGTGCTTTCTCTTTAAATTTAGAAAATTGTTTCTTAAAAATTATAAATAAATTGGTGTTAATTTACAAATTGTTTAAAAGTGTAGATTTTAAGAAACATATTTATTTTAAGAAATATATATTTCATGCTTTTTTCTCCCCCTACTAAATTGCCTAAGTAACGTGCAAGCACTTGACTTCATGTTTGCAAAAATAGTAGGACATGGTGGCCATTTTTAATTAAAAGAGAAAATCTTCATAAGACGAGAAGGGATCATTAGGTTTATTTATTTTGCACAACTGTGTAACACAGAGTATATATTTTCAACAGGTACTTTTGACACCAGATTCATTACTATAGGCTGAAAGCATATCTTTTGGACCTAATTTGATTTAAGCACTTTAACTGTCACAGCATCCAGAACTTCCTAGGAAAGGTGTTGCAGAGGTTATTTGCTTCAGGTTCTAGTTTGCAACCATCACAAACCTTTGGCTGCTGACATATGTACAGACTCTGCTTTTTAAAGTTGCCCATTTCACTAGACATTTTCAAAACAGATGGTCAAGAGAAGATAATGTAAGTTTTGCAAGAAAGAGTGGGAAAAATGTCAGGGTATGTAGAGCATGAGAAAGGGAGAGAATGTCAAAGGCGGTGTAGGTTAAGAGACATGTGAAGATAAGGAAATATATGACCATTTCAGTTACTTTCCACTCTTCTGGAGAAGAAAAAAGGCAAGCCAATCTATTCCACAGGCTTTGCACTACTGATAAGCAAACACTCAAAGAAGTCCACAACATCTGAACAACTACATCACCTGGGCAACACCAAGAGTAGGTGAAGCAAATAAGAAAAGAACCATTGTTATAAAATCAGCCTAGTTTAATCTCGAACAACAAACACTGAAATGCCCAAATCATACTTTTCCTCATGATATAAACTATAGGCCATACTTAACACAATTCAAGCAGCATGCACACGCAAAGATTGGAATAACTTCATTTTTTGAAAATTTCATGTTAGTTCTCAGGATTCCTATCTTTAGCACCCTTGCTTTCAAGTTCACCTACCACAATTTCATCAATTGATGATTCCTCTGTTCAAAAGTTCCATTTTTTTTAAACCTAACTATTCCAGGCAAATGTGTGAATTCCAAAAATAACTAGGTTGGCTCGGTGACAGCTTGTTCACTCTCTGGTTTCTAGTTTGTTGGTGCAGCTGACCATGTGGGTGCATACTAATATGATGCCCATGGCCGGGATGCTGGGATGCTCTGTAGCTAGCTACATGTGCTGTTATCAAGCCAGGATACCTCAAGTAAGCAATCAGATCTTTTTTTTAATTTTTTTTTTTTGTAAGATCCTATTTCCATTTTTCTGCATTTTATTTATCATATGAATTCAAATATCATGGTATTTCAAACATATAGTTCTGAGTGTTTTCGACCATGGAAGAAGGTTTGGTTCTGGTCCACTTCTAAGACTAATATAGTATTATTGTATGTTTTTGCCTTAAACTGCTGCTACAAACTGACAGATTCCTTTCCTATTTAACCTTACTTTTGACAAAGAAATAGAAATATGAGGAACTGGGAAGATAAAAGACAGAGAAAGGGAACTGTGTATTAGCTGAGTAGGAAATGCTCCTCTTTCTTTGACGTCAAAGGCTGATGTTCCAGGAGAAATCCACAATGAATTAACATAGACCAAGCACTGAAAATTGCTATTGATTTATGAATTCTATATCCTTTTACAATCTATTCAAATTTTGCTTTTCAGTCCAGATCTGTTTCTATTATAGCTGTGAAGCACTGAGCTCCCTCTTGTGACTAGCACCTGAACATTATTCTGATTTTGGGACTACGCATCTTGTATAATCCTAAAAGAAGCAGAACTGTTTCAGATACTGAATTCCACCAGCACAATTATAATTGCATTTATTAATATTTTTTTAAAATGGCAACAGTGGCTGTCTGGAAAGAATACAGACATAGTCTTCCTCATTTTTTATAAATCACCTTTTGTATAGCTAGTCCTTCAAATACTGGAGTGGATCTCCTCAAAAACTTCCATTTCTAATGATGGATCTGTGTCTTCATGGAAACTATTTGAACATCCCTTAGTGACTGATGATGCAATAAACACAATACGGATTGCTAATAATCAAATGAAGACTAAATATAAATGTACTGACCATAGAGTCAGGAAACACAATCCATCATATCTGACAGCAATTTCCTTTCAGAGATGTAAGGTTGCATTTCTTTATTTACATTTAGTGATTCAGGCAAAATGGTTCATTAGCATAGGTACAGTCATTTGTACGATCTGTGATGCATGTGTGTAGCTTATTCTGAGATGGTAGTAGGAATAATATTTATTCTTATGTAACTATGAACACAGTATGTTTACTCTAATATATCAAGAACAATCAACTTTAATTTGATACAGATATATTGATAGAAATTTTTTGTATAGAAATGACCCTGAATAGAAGACTGAATATGAAAAAAAGTCTGAAATGAACAGAACAAAAGGAATCCAGGTCAATATGCTCTTGTTTAGCATGCTGACCTGGAACGTGAGTTCTTTGAGACTCTTTCTTGATGGATGCAAAAGAATAAGTAACACACTTCCACACAAAAATTTGAGTTATGTGATCATATCTGGGAAACAAATATCTATGAATAAGGTAATCTGTTGGTTTCCAATAATTTTCCATCTGCTTGCATTTAAGAGAGAGCTATAACAGGGAAAATTTTAAACACTTTTAAGTTAAAAAAGCAACAAAGCAATCATTTTAACTTGCTTAAGAAAATTATTTGTAAGAACATTCATTTTCGCCTTTTCTAAGTTCTACTATTAACTAATACCAAAAGCTCCAGGTTGCCATTCTTAACACATTCAGTTAATGTGCATCCCATCATCTGTCAGCCTAAAAGTAGGATTATGCTTACAATTGCTACCACTGCAAAGGGCCCCATATCCAGCAGTGGATATAAATCTCCCATTTTCTCAGACTATTGTAAGACCCAATTTTATTGCACCTAATGCACAGGTAGGCACATGTTCCTGTGACAAAGCAAATGTCTTTGCTAATTTTGTTATCCACAGATGCTGTAATATATTTTTCCAGGCAGGAGAAAAACATGTACCCTGAACTCTTTAGTCTTTACTCATACTAATCTACTGCTGAAGTGGACTGGAGCTTTGAACAGTGTAGAGTTACAGTTTAATGAATGCTGGTTCTTCTGTATAGGAGAAATTCATATGCTTTCATACTCTCTCAGCTTCATTTCCTTCCAAGGCTCATTAATTTTTAAAAGAGCTAGCTTTCTTACCCTTGCCTCCTAGTAGGTGGTGTTGCACTAGCATAAATATAAGGGCATTTTTATTTTTAACTGGGAGAAGAGGAAAGGAGTATGATAAAGCTCAATTGCTCAGCCAAAGAGGTTTGGCTAAGTATCCACATTAAATCTAAGGAAAATGTCAATAGATTTCATGGTGGTCACTGTTTTGCCTAAATTGGCCACAGAAGATTTCTGTGATTGTGCAGCAGTCATGTACACGTGTAACTTCACAGGACCCCAGCAATTTGTCTGGATTCAGATGCTGTGCCTGTCAGAATCCAGCCACACAGTGAAGGAAGAAACAATCTTCCTTTTTCAGAATCCCAGGTTTCTCCACTGCAACTTAGGGACTCTTTCAGCAGAGTGGAGCATGTAATAAATAATGCATTCATTCTGATGTGTTCAAGTTACTCAGTGTGGAGGTTGTTGGGTTCTTGATTAAAGTATTTTAAAATATACCAGAAAAGTTGGCAAATTAAATGTTAGAAGATTCACCCAAAATAATAGGTAAAAATTGTTCTGCATCTGCAAAATCTTATTAAATGTTTCACAGGGTCTTTGATCCAGTGTACTTTGTCAAAAGCCAGAACTCTACAAATCTAACTGGTATTACCGATCACAAGGTTCTCATTAAATAGACTAGTATACTAAGCTGAGGAAAGGATTGCAGTATTTGTTCTTTCTTGCTTCTTTGTGAGAAAGGTGCTGTGAGTGCTTTGCTGTGGCACAATACATTGTCAACAATAATCTTTGGGTTTGTTAGACAAAGCAAACCAAATTTTGTCTGCTGCAGGACGTCTCAGTAAACGTTTCCTGAGCATAATTAGGCAAAGAAAAAGACGAAATTTATCAGAGGTTAGGACTCCTTGAAAGATGCCTACCACTTCATGTGAAGTCTAAAGCAAAATGAATTCAAATTTGAATCTTCACAGCATGGATCATTGCAGCTGTAGCCAACCTTTATGTTGATATAAGTAGGAAGGGAGAAGGAAAGCTTTTTGGTTCCCACTGCATTCACATATAAGTTAATGCACAAGGGCAATTCTTGTGCCACCTGAGTGACCACAGACATTTTAATACATTAGATACAGAACACAGTATGATTAGGGCTCTTGAAAGAGCTGCAAATCTTCAGTTATGGAAAACTCATGAACATGAGGTGTAAAATTTATTCATAACAAAGACCCTTAAAACCAATTGTTCATCTGATAGCTAATCCCGAAAGTACCTCCAGTCCATAATTACTGATTTGTCATCTGGCAGGCTCCATATACTGACATTTCTCTTTTTGATTTTATATGCAATATTCAAACTTCTGATACTACTTAGCTGTATGGTGGGGACTTGTTAACAAAGAGCTCCAGGTCATCTCTGACAGTGGCTAATGAAAGTAGAAGAGAATGAGGAGGAATTGGTTGTGTCCCTTATCCATGATGAAGGTCATATCACACAGATAATGGACCCTAAAATTTCCACTATCAGGGTGAAAATTACTGAAAAATGTTTGTGAGGCCCCATTTTTTCCTGCTTGCTTATGCTGCTCCACTTTATATAAATGACTTAAATGCAAGTTGACTCAGAGAGAGAGAGAATGACTCTAGCTTTGGCCCATGTAAGGTTCTTGGATCTACTGTCTTCAATTACAAACAGCCATGTGTTCAATGAAAAGCAAAATGTTTCTCACCTTGTTTAAAGGACTTTGCCTTAGGCTGAGGAGCATGTGCTGATGTCTGTCTTGGAAAATCTTCCAACTTAGTGGATAGAGGCCCCATTCGGGATCTTTGGAGGAAGAGTCAAGCCCCAGAGCTAACAGAAGAGCAGGATCTGAATGTTTCAAATGACACATGAAAGTGCTCACTGTTAGCAGAGGGCAGCAACTAATGACATCTGTGTTTTTCCTCAGATGGTGTTACCTCTGAGGAGGCTATCTCTGAGACTGAGGCATCTAACTCTACAGCAGGGCTCCCAGCTGTCAACCCTCACTGAAAGAAGAGGCTCTCCTTTGCTTAAAGCCAGTGACTAGATCTTTTCCTTTACACTTCTTTTTGGCTAGCAGAGGCAGCTTCGTGCTCTTGCTTCGTAGCTACTGGGAAGTTCATAATTAGGATCCTACCTCTCTGCATCATACATTCTTCTCAAATGACCACAGGTCAAATAAAAATTGGCTATTCCAAATCTGTGGTGTTTTAAGTTCTTAGTGCAAACTAGAAAATGGGATTTAGAGAGAGTTGGTTGATCAACCTGAAATTGTAGCTTGGAAAGCTGTGCTTGGATTTTCTCTTTCTTTTATGAGTTTTTGTTTTACCCTGAAGCTTTTGAAGTATTTGCAGTTTTCCTGCAGTTCAGGCAAAGTAGTACTCTAGCCTACCATTCAAGCACATCACTCCCTGGTAAGCCAAAGTGACATCTTTTCAGAGGAAGTTTATCTTTCTGCCAGGGTTGCAAAATTAGGAACTCACACACTTTTTTTTTCTTTCTGGGTCCTCAGTCATCGCGTTTGTTTCAGAGGAGCAGGCCAGCTCCAGCAATATTCGCTTTCCCAGGCTTGACTTGCTTGGCTGGGCAGCATGGGACTAGGTTCAAGCAAGCATCCCATCATTGAGGGAGGCATGGTGCTCAGATCTTCTGCTCCCTGGGCAAGCTCTCTTACTGCTGGGTTATTGCGTAGAGAGTGGGCAGCACGAGATGCAACGCCGCCTCTGCCTGTATTTTAAAAAGAAACAGTAAGCAGTGATTTAATTTTCAAGGAATTGAGACAGGCAGTCACTCTCAGGAAAGGACCTAGTTTTTGGCTGGATAAAAGCAGCTGTTGGCTGCCATGGCAAAGGCATCCTAGCTCTGGAAAGGGCTAAGATAACTTGAAGTCATTGAGCTTAGCCGACACTTTCTGCAAATGCTGTTTTGAAGCATCTTTCTCTTACTCCAGACTGTTAAGGAAGCCTAAATGAATGAGTATGCATTTTATTTTCATCCAGGAGCCAGGACAAGATCTAGAGAGGTTCCAAAGCTCATACTCTAATGACACTGAGACAGAGATAAGTGCTTAAATGCCTATCTTTATTGAATGTTCCCCTTAACACCAAGGGATATGGGAACACAAATTCCTCCAGGCCTTTTTTTTATTTTTTTTTTATATTATTATTCCTTTCCTGCCTGAACGGGACCTGCTCTCCTAAATGGGGACTGGCTTTTGAAAATCTCATCCATAAAATGCTCATTATTGTGGAAAACTTTGCGCAGCCGTCGGAGAGAATTTTCAGTCCCGTGAGCCAACCCAAACTGAATGTGGCAGGGTTCATTCAGAGCACTACCCCTGAGTATATGTTTCAGTAAGTAGGTAAATTAGCCGCGCACACATGCACGGCACAACTTCCTTCCGAACATTCAGCTGTCATTAAAACCACTGCTGTTATTTAAAAACGTCTGAGCATATAAGATGTGCAGTTTTCAAGGGCCCATAACTCAACCAAATCAAAACCAGTTTTCACCAAACTGCTCCAAGGCTTCTGGGTGGAGAAGGTTTCTTTACTGAGTGCTATTGTTTCCAGTTATTTCATCCTGCTAGGTGTCCGAAAAAGAAAGTCACAAGAATTTGTATTTGTATAAGAACTTTCACTCTCTCATTCAAAAATATAGCACTGAGGATAAGCTTAGCAGGAGTAAGAAGGATTAGGCATTTATGTGGATAATGAGAACATCCATGATTACATCAGGGGGGTGAATAGGATGAAAACACTGCAGCGACCAGCCCCCTCCTGGAATTTTTTAACATTTGTTTAAAATTTTTACAGGAGAAAAACTCCTATAATGGTGTAAACAAAGGGAGAGGGTTAATCAGACGTGGATTAAATTAAAGTCACCCACCTAAGCACATTGATTGCAGAGATTAAAAGCACCATCACCTTTCATCTATCTTGTTTACCTCCCAAGCACCCTCTGGCTTTTGTGTGGCATTTTGGTTTCCATGGCCACTGAAGGTTCCTTCCTATAATCAAAAACGACCTCCTGTTATAAAAGACTCAGAGCCTTTGCTCAGCAGGCCATTTCCCCCTTTTATTATTCTTTTCTCTTGCCTTCAGGGAAAGCTTTGTGCGAGCAGGACAGAGCACTTGGTTGGTTGGCGGTTGACCTCAGTTGCACACAATGAGCTCTGAGTGCTACCTGAAATGTGTGACAAAGAGGGAAGGGTCACTGGCTTAGAGCATTACAAGGGCATGGGCAGGCAACTGTGATGACACTTGCTAAATGTCAGCATTCACCTAATTCAGGAGGGTCCCCGCTGATTGACAGTTCCTCGCTCTTCAGCCGCTAAAGACGGAAAATACACAAGTTCATTAATTAATAACCCTGCTAGACTCCAAAGACATAAAGGCTAAAAGAAAAAAAAAAAAAAAAAAGAAGAAAGAAGCCTGGGAGGAGGGAGCCAGCTCAGGATGAAATATGTACAAAGTGTATAAATATATACATACATATATATACTTCAAGAGCACGCCTCACTAGTTTAAAGCCATTTTAACAGCCTACAGGCAAAATTTGTCATGGTATGTAGCTGAGTGCTGTGCTTGCTTAAAATGCTTTTGACAATGTGAGGAAAGCCTTTAAGCATTTGATGAAGGTAAGTTGGTTAGCAGGGCTTGGAAGCCAGTTTGCAGGTTCCAAGATAATTCCTCGGGATCCAATTAAACTGTTGAATTTTACATTCATTCCATTTTTCTAATGCGTTTAGTTAAGGGGATTTCTCCCACACATAACCCACACACACACACCCCATACTCCCAAACCAATGATTTTAAATACGGTTCTGTGTGACTTTTTAGCTGGTTTCACACTTTGATTGCTGAAGTGTGCTACCCTTAAGAAAAAAAAAAAAAAAAA
>VZTM01036985.1:13887-75794 GCA_013400555.1 Jacana jacana
AAAAAAAAAAAGAAGCAGCTTTGAGCACATTTTTCTCTCCCTGCTACAGCAACTGGGAGATTAAATGTTGTATATCAGGATATATCCAAGAAACAGATTTGGGTTTAATTGCAGAGGTTTATAAGAGAGTAATGCCAGTGGATAGTTGTTAAAGACAGTACAATGCTGATAGTTTCTTATAACAGGTACTTACTTTGTTTCTCAGATGCCAGCTGTAGGATACCAAACCACTGAACAAAACAGGATGTAAGAACAACAGAATTCCTATTGCGTATGTGTACTCAAACTGAAGGAAATCCATCGTTATCCATCAGCACTGTAGAATTGTCAACAAATAGCATTCAGAGATGAGTTTAGCTGTTATTCCAGTGTAAGAATTTGTATGATAAAAGAAGAAGCCAGTGTGGGAGTTCAAGGTATTCAAATAAGTGCTATATTTGCATGGGAGCAGAGCAGATTCTGGTATTGTAACCTTTATACTTCCTAGTGTGGGGATGAAAATCTTTTCTGACATTTTCTGTCACATTAGTATCTTTCTTAGACATGGGCATCAATACTCTGTCATAACAAAGAATATGTTCAGCTGTCAGACTTAAAATAAATGAAAAGCTATCTTGCAAAAAAATCTTGAAACCATGAAATGTGTCAAAAACAATGAGGTAACATTGTATTACAAGTTTTATACCAAAATACTACTTTTTTCAGTCCATCTGAATTAGTAGCAGAATGAATTCTAATAGAAATCCTGAGAAAATTAAGACATGTATATGCTGTAGTTCATAAAGAGACATTTGAGGCTGAAGACTGTAGCTTGTCTTCATGGCTGAAAATTCTATAGTGCAAATACAAGATACCAACATGACCAGTGAAACTCTCCTGCCACTTATGACAGTGTAATTGCATCTGCAGAATACTGCAGTTTTTCTGGAAGTAGTAGGCACTTGCACTACTCAGTTGTGAAGAGCACAAATTGGTCTTGTAGCTGAAAACATTTCTCCTGACTGAGGATATTGAGAACAGAAATTGCTGCCAGGAACTCCATGCTGCTGCTCGTGCAGCTTTCATCTTTGGAATGTTACGTTCAGATCTGCTTTAGATCATAAAAGAGCCATGAATCTCTCCACATTAGTAAGAATCAGGGCACAGTATGGCACAGACAGAATTTAAAGAAGAAAGTATTTCTCTTGTTGAAGATTTCATTACCAAAAGAGAGGATTGTTTTTTCTGTTAGGACTGAATAGCAGTAGACATAAATATGTGATAAGAATATGTGAATGGGTTAAATTTCAGTGTACTGAAATGTGTATTTATTTCCCTACTAAGGAAAGAAATACCAAAAGGAAGTAGGGCCAAGGAGGTACCCAGCTCTAACATGGTTAAAATAGCCCAGTCTTGTTACATACCAAAATGCTCCCAAGTTCATACAGAAATATGGAGTATGTCATACTTAAAACGGGCTTGTCATAACCATATGGTTTGTCATAAACAGTGTAATCGCCTCAGAGTCAAGCACCTTAAATCGTATCCAATCACATTGTTTAAATGATCCTCACAGATTGGGGATGATGCTCACCAAGGACCCAGCCAAACATCTCCTGAAAAGCTACCAGTAGCACCATGGGACTAGGAATGCCCTTTAAATTGTAATCAGTTACCTATCACCAATAAACATTAGCTAAGTTATGCTTCTTGCACCTTATTCCTAGATTCCCTTGTAGTTCCATTTTCAAGTATCAGGTGGGTATTTTTCATGCTAAATGAAAGCTCTCACGAACCCTTTGCTCTAAATTATCTTCCCACTCAGCTTCCAGTGCCTTCAAAAGCAGCTAAGCTAAAGCACCTGAATGCAAACTCAGCTGTACGCATCTGGAGGAAAGGTCATTTAGCAGATTGATTTGGTCACTGAACATTTTCCCTGCTGCCATCTTAAGACTTATACCTCTAATCAATTGCACTCACTCTGTGACCCCCTGGCAATACTGTTCTTCATTTCAGTGGCAGCAGTTCCTTGTTGGCTTCCGAGGCCATGAATTGTATGCACTGTGAACAAAGGTCCTGGCAATGGGTAGTATTCTTCTCCCAGCCCATCTCTATTATCTTAAGTCCATCTCTTTAAAGGAAATATACTGCAGGTGTGTATGCTTCCCCCCCCCTTCTTTCCCTCAACTTCTCAGGAAGGTCAATAAATGGGATTAAAATTCTCTCACTGCACATCAGACTCTCAAAGCGAGGGAGAAGCGCACACACACATGAGTGTGTCCCCACAACACTCACACCCACATACACAGGAATACACACACGCTTGTGGAATGTGCCTCTTCACGTTTGTGCATATAACAGACATTGGTATGGGCCATGCAGTCTCTTTGCTGCTCCACTGAAAGCAGGATTCAGCATGTATAGCACAGTTGGATTGCCATCTTGATCCAGGCTTTTAGATACTACAAATCAAATATGTCAAACAGTAAATAACATGAAGTAGATAAGAATCTAACTTTGCCCAATTCAAAAGGATATGCCAAGCATTCTGACTTAGCTTTCTACAAGCATTTCAATCTTTTTTTTTTTTTTAAACCAACATATTAAAACAATCAGTTATTTCAAATGAAGAGCAAAAGAGAAGAAACATAAAAATATGTTGACATTTCATTTTTCTAATGAGACACTCCTTTCTTCTCCATTGGGTAAAACATAGGTAGGCAAGCATACCAAGTCTTACAGTATAAAATGAGTCCAAAATCAGAACTACATATTTCAAATTCAGTCAACAGTTCCCCATATCATGTTTTCCATCAACTTTTAATTTAAAGGTTTACCTCAGGGAAAACTTGCTCATTTCACTAATTTGTGTAATTCTATTGCAATCAATGGGACTATTTGTGTCAGTAAATTAGACTCTAATTAATGATTTCATTCTAACTTTTTTTCCTATTCCAGGTTCAGAATATTATCAGAAATATCTTTGAAATAAATATTTCCTTTCTGACTCATGATAATGTAGTTTTAATGAAGAAATTGTACGAACAGATTTTGAGCAAGGGAACACCAGATGAAAACATTTTTACATAACCAAGATGGAGGAAAATGCAATTCACTTATGTGTTTGACAATCCTGAAGATTTGGTGACAGGGCAGCCATGTGACATGTCAAAGTGGTGCAGGGTCTTGGCATGGTTTGAGGAATAAGCCAAGAGGCATGTGGGCAAAGATGGTGGAGGAGGCTTGAAGTCAGGCTACTACCAAAAAACATGGCTTCCCAAAATGTTCAGTGAATCATAGAATCATTCAGGTTGGAAAAGACCCTTGGGATCATCAAATCCAACCATCAGCTCTACTCTAAAGTTTTCCCCTACACCATATCCCTCAACACCAACACTTTTTCCTGGGATTCAGAAAACATCATGCTGTCCCTCAAGTGGAATAGAAGCTGTTGAGCTGCACTTTGGACACATAAAATTGTGACACAGCAGGTGCCAGCATGGGCTTGGATGGGATAGCAGGAGTGAAAGAAGTAATTGAAATCCATGCTTGGGTGGACACAGAAGACAGCCCAAGGTGACAGAGTAAGTGAAAGGTGTAGGGAGGCTCTCTTTAGTGATGAGGTCAAAGGCAAAACCTGCAGGAACCCTTGTTTTGGCACTAAGGACTTGTTTTATATGACTAAGTGCCAATGACCTGGTCAATTAGGACAAATCACACTTCACTCTCAAAAGGAAAAATTGAAGTCCTGCTGATTCTGAGATTGGTTACAGTGGTGGATTGGTGGGTCATACAAAGTATACACACTGGTGTTTATTGTAGGGAGCTGCAGGGTTGAAGGGCTACAGTTCAGCTCACATGGAAACCTTGCTTAACACTCCCAGTATACAAAAAGTGCAAGGGGAAGGTAAGAAAATATCATGCATCACATCTTCCTTTCCTCAGGAAGGGGATCAATATACAACCATCTCTCAAGAAGTTATCACCTTCATCTTGTTTCTCATCAGCAAATGGGAAATGAAAGACTGATCTGTCAGTGTGCGGGTAATTCTTTTCCCTTTAGAGCTTTCCTTCCAAGTCTGACATTTCTTGCAGGTATTGATGGGCAGATTTAGCTTTCAAGTATTCTTTAGTTCTGTAGCAATGGGATTTGTATATTGCATCACTCAGCATCCCTTTGAGATGGTATACAAAGAACTGGAAGTGAAAACACCTTCATTTCCTTCCAGCCATAAAGTTCAACAGAAAGATTACTGAAGAGGCTGATTATTACTCAAGTTAGAGATTTGTCTTTTCCACAGTATTTGACCAGTTTTAAAAGATGTCATCTGCCACCAGCTGGATTTCCAGAGAAGAAGTGTCAGAGCATGCTGATTGCCATTTTCAGTGCAAGATCCTCTCTTGCTGTCCTGAAATTTTCTGTCTATCAGAGATGGCTTCTAGCCATGGAGAGCACCAGGTGTTCTTTCCTGTTGTCTTCTTATGGCAGACTTGTTCACATGCCCAGTCCTGAAGAATTATTCTGTAGAAGAAGCACCAGGGAGCAAAGTGGACTTTTTATGCATCTGAAAGGTTTATGGGGTTTTAAACCATCAAACCTAGGGTTCTGATAGTTAATCTCACCTCAAAATGCATAAGACATTGGAGAGTTCCCTGTATTTTTGGAGACAAGTGGCATGGATTTGGGGCAGCTGCCCCAGAATTCCTTAGTTTCTAAACAGATTTTGTGCTTGAATAAAGTGTATTTTAAGGCTGATTTTGTCAAGACAGAACATAATTTAGTTTTTCCCTCTGTGCTCTAGACTTGCACAGTGTTGCATATCATGTGCAACTTTGATTCTGCGTAAAGCGATACCAACAGCGTACGTGAGACTAGAATCCTAGCCGTGGGAAAAAACAGAGTATGATCTGTGTGGTGAGAGAACTCAGTCCATTTGTTGCTTATACTATACAATTCACACAAAGGCCATCCAAACTTCTATAATCCAGAGAAGTAAAATTCACTGTTATTGTCACGTAATTCTATGGATTTCCCAGCTCCTCTTGAGACATCAGCACTGGTGAGACGTTTGGAGTGTCTCAAAACAGCCTCAAATGTTTTGCAATTCTGGGTAATTCTATGAAATAAATGGTTCCTTGTGATTTAGAAATTTATGAAAATGTCCTGTGGTAGTCTGTGCACAACTCCTCAGCAATATAGGTACTGCTGTGATCTGGTATCATCACCTCACTGTGACCTGAGCTGTGGTGCTCTCATATATGCTAGCCTGGCCCAGCCTGATATGGTGATGGTTTACATGGGTTCAGCCAGGCAACTGTTTTCTGCTTGGCTGGGTACAATGAACTTTTTCTCCACCCCTTCTCCAGCAGATATGGACAAAATAGACACAAGTCTCAGATATATCTTTTTCACGGCTTTTACTTTTGAGTTGTTTAGGTGTACCTCTGCTCAGAGTGCTAGGTGCTGCAAATCCCAGCCTTTGTCACTAACAGTCCCTATTCATAGACTGGGAAATTTAGTTCCGTAATTTAGCCTTGTGTGCACCACTCTCATTTAAGTAGCTAAAAGACATTATTACATTGAGTGACTTCACTCCTGATTTCTTTCTGACTTTATGTTCCTAAGTCCTATGGATATCATTACTTAAGTTACTTCTGAAAATGCAAATTAATCTCAAGAAACAGTTAGGTACTCTTGAATACTCCATCTTTGGATCATGGATCTCATGGAAGTGAAGTCAAACGTTCTTATAAACACAAGGAAAGCAGGAAACACTTTTTAAAAAAGAATAGTTCATGCGGATAATTCTAGAAAGTTGTTTATATGCAGACTAATAACAAACTCATAGTTTATATTGCAACAGAAAATAAAATATCATGGACTGCATTTATAATTTAAGCATCTATTTAAAAAACTCCTCATGAATCTGCAGGAAAATCCATCACCTGATAATGATGAAGACATTCCAGCATGTCAGCATGAAAGTATGATATGTTTCCAGATGCATTTTCCTTGGGTAAAAGAGAAAAATCAAACCATTTCACAGCACTGTGCCTCACTGGACCAAATTTATCTGTGTTATAGCCTGATGATGTCAACAGTTACAGTGTGTATGAATACAGGTCATTGTTTGTACAGTTGGCAGTGGGTACCTGTGTGGGAGGAGAATATTGAGATCTTCTAACCCAGATTTGCAGAAAAAACATGAGTATGGGTTTAGACACATACTCCTATTAAAACTGCACCATTATTTTGTCACTGGAAGTTTCAGAACAAATGAGCTCCAAACGAAACAGATTGAGGGCGTTTCTCCAAGCTATTTCCTGCGCTGCTGTCAGTGTTAACTGCATGACAGAGTGTGACCATGTGATGTTAGGCTTGAGAAGTAAAACATGGGAACTGGCTTTTCTTAGTGGTTTCCAGACCATGAATTCCAGCTAAGCTAGGTGTCTGGTTTCTACCTAGAATTTACCTGGCACTAATTAAAGTTAAGTAAAAAAAGGTCCCTGTGGACCTCTTGGCTATGTTTGATGCTTGGTCCCCTGCAGAGCAGATTGAGTACCACGCTAGTTATCCAGTTTTCTTCAGTATAAAGTTTCTTCTAAGTCCTAAAGCACAATTATCTGAAAAAGGATCCAAGCCCAATACAGAGAGCTACAGCACAACTTGTAGCATCATGTTCTAATACCCTCCAGCTTTGGTGTTTGCTGTACACCTCAGTGGATCATGTTGCCATGGACTGACCCCGGGTGTGTTAAAGGTTTTTGCCCCTTATGGGAGATCCCACTGCTAGGCCACAGAGATACTCCTTACCACCCGCTTGTCTTCTAGACCCATTGGGAATACCCATCCACTGGTTTTTGCTTTGGGTCTTCATTGCCCAGTCAGCAATCAACCTATTCAACTTCACAGTAGCAGCTTTGAGATGCAATGAAGTTTTCCACATGAGTACCTGCGGCACTACAAGGTGGACTACAGCAGAACAGGTATATGACTGACACACAGTCAGACAAAAACTATGTCTATCAAGATAACTGAAGAGATTGGTGTGTTATCACCTCCACCCAAGCTTCATTCCCAACTTTACCAGCTTCTGCAGTGTTTTGTGGAACTTTGCAGAGCAGGGAGGCCTCAAAAATGAGTGAACTTTTATAGCCTAGAAGAGAAAACATTCTGTGAACTGGTCTATTTGTAAATGAGACTGGAAGGAATCATCAGGCAGGGCATTCCGAAAGAAATGTAGTGCTCTCTGTCAATCATTCCCCAAAAATTGAGTCACTTGTAGAATACTGCTGTGATTTTTGGACCATATCTAAAGCTTCATAATAAGTGTTGGCATCAGAAGCAAGCGTGTTGTCCTTATTGCTAGAAAGGGTGAATGAAAGTGAAAAATATGCAAGTTGGAGGTAGGCCTTGAAGTACACTGGAGAATGCTGATGCATGGCAGGACAATTTCAAAAACCTATTATTCTTCCCTTTCTGAATTTATATATGAAATAAAAACAAAACCACTGCAGAAATCCCTATGTATCTGTTTTACATATGCTGCAAATGAAAATTTGCAAGCTTCTGCCAAGGTAATTTGAGATTTCAGGTAGAATGAAATTCACGTCCAGAGCCCAGTGGTAAGAATTGCAAAGGAAAATATTTCTGGTAGCCAGATTTATTTTTCATAAAGCACATATCCCTTCTGCCTTCACCCTGTGTAGCACACGTACTTCCTTCAGCTTGTGGGAGACATACCCCTTTTTCCTGTTTCCCCACTTAAGAACCAGTACACAGTAAATTTGTTTATGGCCTCCATTTTATTAATAGTGGCAATCAGAGGAGCTTTTATGGATATGCTTTGTTCACTTCAACTCTTGCTTTGTCTTCTAAGTTGGTGGGAACCCCCGCAGGACACTCATAAATGGACAAATTTACAATCTAGCCTGTGTAAAGTGCCCACAGCAGCATCTACATCCAAGTTGTCTTTGTGCTCGTGCACCAGCTGTGATGCCAGAGGGCACAGGGTCAGAGCAGAGGGCTTCCTCTGGCTTTCTACAAACTGGGATCAGCCAACCTTCATTTATCTACGGTTAAAGACTTGTTTTGGTTTCTCAGATCATGACTCCACAGAGCTGTTTGGATATTTTTAATCGAAAGACAAAGCACTTCCTCTTCCAAACTTGGTCCCTGCAAGGAGCATAACAAACTAATCATTCAGAATAATTAATTCTGTCAGAAAAATCTCTACAATTCTTACTAACGCTGAGTGTTTTGTAATCCTAATGAAAGGAAAAACCTGTCACTGTGATAATTTTTGATTGACCCATTTTCTTCAGTGGTTGGGGAAAGCGGAGTGTTGTTTGTTTTTATCTCTAAGGACCATAAGCATGAAAATGATATCCATAAATCTTGCATTTCACTCTTGCATTCCCAACTCAGCCTTCAAAGGAAACATTAGCTAGTCAAAAGAGCCTAATAAGATTGTCAAATTGATCGTTTGTATACGTCTAGCAGAGTGTTTTTCAGTTACCTGTGACTTTAGTTTCAAAATATTCCCAGGATAGGGAAACATTACTTCATTCGTAAATGGGAATCTAAGATGAAGGAAATATAAGTAGTTTGCCAAGGCCATGGAGGTAGTCCTTGCAAAACCAAGGACTGGAATCCAAATCCTGACCACTCTAGCCTAGCATTTGAAAGTACACCCTCCCTGTGGGTTTTAATGTAATATAAGAAGCTTAAGATTGAGAAACCATTTCTAAAGCAAGGGTTTTTTTATGAGAAACTGGGGAAAACAAAATAGTATTTTCCTATCTTTGACTAATATTGTAAACACCTAACTATCAACCTCAGCTGTCTAGCAAACACAAACACAACCAAAAAGCACTTAACAGAAAAAATGCCCTAAGCTTTAGAGATTTTTTTTTTATATTGTCATGTTTTGAGGTCATCTATTTCTTCCATATTTGACAGCTGAAAGTTAAGTGTGGCAAACAGTTGCATTTCTCATTACTGAAGACAAAATGGTATAGGAAATTTGTTCTTCAATATGCAGCCTGTTATTTCTAGGTCACTAATTTGAATCGATCCCTGATCAATGGTGACTGAAAGGCATTCATATCCGGCAGCTGTTCTGTGGTTTGCATTAAATGAGGGAGCATCTTAGTTATTTCCCAGCAGTAACCCCTCTATGGCACTGCCAGAACAAGCTGGCAGTATTCACAGAGAAGCCACGGACTGATTGCACATGGCACTTGCAGATATCTGAAAAGTAATTAACCTATTTTTGTTCTGTTTCTTTTTAAGGAGGGTATTTGTTTTTTCAAATCATCCATATATTTCATGGTGGACTTTTTAAATGTTAAATGGGACAGTCTTGCTGCTTTTGTATAAATGCATTCTGCTGCATTCAACATCTTGACTGAAGTTGTGGTGCTACCAGCAGTGATCAGAGGCTTGTTCTTTGCACAGACAACAAAGAGTGCCAAAACAACAAGCACAGGTGGTTTCTGTGAGTGGGATTCATATCCTTCAACTTCAGCTACCTACAAGTCTTACATCCAATGTCACCTGTTTGGTCTAAATAAACTATCAAGTCTGCCACTGGACTCCAAAGCTCTCAATTAAAAGATGCATCCACAGGTGGTTTGTACATAACAAGGACAGATGTTAAATGATTACAGAAAAATTCCACCCTAATTCTTCGACATCTTTTACATTCCCTCCTGTAATAGCTGCAGAAACCCCCTGGCACTGTACAGAATATACTGGCATTGTATATTGCATCTATATTGTCTAACAGACATTATTGTTGAGAAAGACAAGTTTAATTGCCAGATTCATATTTTCCAGGCACCAGATTCCTGGTGAGTAGATGAAGATGATGAAATACAGTGGGGTTTGTTGCTATTTTTTTACCTAAATTTCTCCCACCACTCTGACATGACCTCCCAAAAGTTTGGCATACGGTACACAATGCACAATACTTTTACTCCCAAAATATCTCTGCTTTGAACAATACCTTCTACAGAGACTTTCTGTCTCTGGCAGTCTGCTGAAGCCTAATCATTCACCCACCCACAAAAAAATTCTAGCCTTTATTACCACCCTTTCTTTCCTTTTTCTAAACATGTTGACACCTGCTGAAGAGAAACAACACTAAAAATCATAATAACCATCTAAGGCCACTAGTTCCCCAGCATAATGAGTTGTTGAGTTTTTATTTTAGCACTTTGATAACTACCGATAGCAAAATTGTCTGGTAGCATTAAAAAAATCGTCAGAGGAGGTACGTAACTTGGCTGTAAAAAGTTTCTGAGACTTGGTATAAAGGATCATAGATCAGAAGCAAGTTTGCTTTACAAAATATAAAATCCTTTCAGATTCTTTCCATGACCTTAAACGCAGCGTTTATTCTTTTCAAAGAGCCAGGTTGCAAGCCAGTAAACTGTGATGTGTCTAACTCTGCCTGTGAAAAGAAAACAGAGAAAACGAGAAAAGAAACTTGAAGTGCCTTCAAGATTTCATGTAGAAACAAGTTTATTTTAAATAACATTTCAAGGAATTTCATAAGCATTTAATTCACAGCCTCAAAGTTCATTCACAATATTGCATGTGAAATACACTTCATTATACATTTTGGTTTTCCTATTCTTCTTAAAGCCACATTTTCTACAATCTTGGGGAGTGGAAGGGGAGAGATACAGTAATTACCTAGTCTCTGTAGGTGAAGAGAAAAACTAAAACATGGAAAAAATTTTGTTCTCCTTTATACCCATATAAACATGGATTACTTACACTTTGAGTTAATGGAGTTACTCTTGATTGAGCCTTGTATGACTGAGAAGGCTATTACTAATAATTACTATTTGTACTACCAAAGCAAACTGGAAACCTTAGTCAGGAATGAGGACCCCATTGCTTTAGGCATTTTACTAACAAGAACAAAAAAGGAAGATTTCAGGGGTCTGAGTTCTTACACTAGAAGGAATCAGACAGCTGATGGGAGAGCTGAAGGTAGCCATGTAATAGCACCGGTCAATGGAATAGACTTTTTGAGGTCAGAAAACAAAAGCAGGTTTTCATGCATTTGCTGGGATTTCCTCCCACACCTGGGTGGAGAGAAAGAGGGAAGATTGGAAATGCACCTCTGAAAATTGAAAAGGAGATGAAGGAAACTAATATTACAGCCAACATGGAGGTAACAGTCAGTCTTTTAGTACTGATAACGGTGTCATTTAAGTGGGAATAGGGAAAAGTAATGCATTTGTTACAGAGGGGAAGGAGGAGACAATGCAGACACAAAGAGAGTTATGACAAACTCAAGGGCAACAGATGGGGATAACGATCTTGACCGCAGCAGTCCAAATAGATATGAAGAGACCATGGCTGCATTTGTCAGGAACAAGAAAACAGGATACTGTAGTAACTGAGATACGTGACTGCAACACCCAAAATGGGTCTGGATAAGAGTTTTAGCCATATGGATGAGAATAAAAGACCCACGCTTATGATACGGTGCAAAAACACTTAGGAAGACATAAACATAATCTGGAAATTAAGACCCTTGGAGACACGTCACACTTTGGAGCTAAGCAGCAGGCCAGATGGTTCAGTTGTTCACTGTGATCAAAAAGAAGAGGCTGTGGGGCACACTGGGGACATGGATGTAATTGTTGCAGCCATGCAGGTTGTAGGCTGACTGACGAAAAGGGGAGGGAGAGAGAAGGAGACACTGCAATGGAAGAGGGAAAGAGTAACAGAGATGTAGGAATCCACAGCTGGAAGCCAGCTTCTGATGTCCTGTTCACCCCAAGCAGCATTTCACCCCCCTGCTCCTCAAGTACTATTTATGTACACACCGAGGACAGTAACACTCATCACGCTCACAGCACTTCTAGATGGGCACAAGTGGCAAAAGACAGATAATGAAGTATTTAATTCTCTAAAGGTCTTTCTTTGACACATTTTGTTTTTATTTAGGTGTTTCTGGGAGTACCTATATATCTTGAAAATTACTGCTTGGCATAGCTTTGGACTGGTTTCTGTCTCACTAGTGAGAAAACTCAGAATTAGCACATTAACCCCTATAACTCCATGGATGTGATTCAGAACATGCCAATCTACTGTAACTCCAGTATTTTAAAACATATGATTTTAACCAATCATATCTTTACTGATGGACCGCATGCTGTCAAGAAATGAAAAATCCCCACACATACTCAACATGCCAAATGTGCTGAGATTTAAGGTTATATTTAGCTGAACTCATTTGGAACCTCCAATTTTAGCCAGAGCCCTACCAGTTGTAATCTTTTTCCCTCTACCTATACAGAGATGTTCGCTCTCCTCAGACTGCTTTTAAATATCTACGGTTTGCATTTGCATATAAATGCAGATGGATTATGTGTACAAAGATATGAATGATTTTGGCAGTCAAACACGTGTCAAACCAAAATATTTTTAAGCCAGATGCTCATATACATGCACATTTTTCCTGACTCAAACAGGAAGAATATTCTTTTAATGTGCCTCACTGGTGTCCTTAATATACACTGATATATACACTGATGTTCTTAATACACACTTGTTCCTAAAGAACGAAAATTCTTTCTCTGCCTCATCTGTATAAAAGGGATTTTATTGATTAAAGTCACATTTATTCTAATGTTTTGGGAATTTGGGGGTTTTATTCTTTTACTGTTTTTTTTAGTTATTTCCTTAGTGAAATCTCACACACACACACACAGCCCCGCCTTGGTTTTTTTTTTTTTCTTTGCATGTGATAAATCAAGTTACTTTTTCACTCTGGACTCCATTATGGGATCACAGTGGCTATACAAACCACACGGAGTTAAGCAAACAAAGGAATTTTTTCATTTTCTCTTTCATTCAATAAAGTTCCATTTTCTGTCACCCTGCAACCTTTTGACCCACGTCCTAATGGCACTGGTCACTCAAGGGCAAAAGTTCAGCTGTAGGTTAAGTCTGTATGTGTTTGCGCCAGGCAGGGAGATGGTGGGTTCTTGCTTCCTGCTGTCTCCACCCCTAACCCCAACCCCTCCCATCGCTCCCCAAACCACCGACCTCACCCCTGCTGCGAGCTTCCCACCCCCTCCCCAGCTCCCATCCTCCCTCTGTGAAGGAGGCAAGGAAGACTGGGAAGAAGTTTTTCTCCCAGCCTTTTGTTTTTCTTGCAGCTGTCAACAAAAAAAACCCACTGTCTTGTTTTCTTGTTCTGGGGGTAGAAAAAGCAAGAGAGTAATATCTAGCAGGGATGCTTTGGACTGGCAGTCGATGCTAACTTCTTGCTGCCAGTCATTTTGGTAACTTTTACAGTTTTTTCAGCAGTTGCCTGTATTTCTGAGGGAGGTTATGGATTCCTTCCTTGCTCTAGGGAGTGCCTGAACAAATCATCTTGGGATATTAGCTACTAGCATGCCTGGTCAACTCCCTCTTTCTGCAGTTTTCAGAACAATTTTTCAAGGCATTCTGAATGAAAATGATACCTCAGGTACATGCCATCTTTCCCAAAACCCTTCACTGGACTTTTCCAAGTGGCCTAGGAATGACCTACCGGCACTTTTCTGCAGTCCACAAGCATTGTACATATCCCTGGAGTCTCTTAATGCTAGTTGAAGTATCCTCCTCAAATCCAGTAGCTCTGGTATGATATGCTGCTTGCTCTTTCATAAGAATATGGTACTGTCCAGTCCTATAGTTCCTCCCAGGTGGTTCTCCCCAGCACCCTCTTGGTTACCAAATCGCCATCTCTACAGGCATCCACAAGACAGTAGGCCACCAGCCATTCAGTGAAGTCATCCATACCAACTACACCTGTTTGAATAGGTGAATTACCTAAGAGAAGCAGTGTAGGAAGAGCTTGTCCCACTGTTGAAGGAGTTTCTTTCCTTTCTGACCAAAGAGATTGGTGAACAGGGTGTTGCCGAGTCCCTTTCTGGCTCTCTAGAGCTGCGAGGTCAGAGCAGACTGTGTGCAGAGAGGAGAAGACAGCTGTTCCTCTGCAAGAGAGACAGATCAGGCCTTGGATATGTAATGTTGAGTAAAACCTCAGCCTCTCCTTAAAGAAACCTTTGCCTTAAGGGTCTGACAGACTGCTGTAGTATGAGCTCTTGGTTTAAATTTTGAACTTGCAATGACACAAGAGGTGATCTTGCCCCAAAATGAGGGCTGGTAACAGCGCAGATGGTGCTGCACCCCAACATCTCTCCAGCGCGGATGGTGCTGCACCCCAACCTCTCCACACTTCATCATTTCCAAAACATCCAGCAGCTCCTGACAATAGCAGTGAAGGCCCAGGTTGCAGAAGAGCTGTGTTGGAAGGTAGGCAATGGGGTAGCTCACAACGTTGCCAAGAGCCAATAGCTATAAATTGCAGAGGGAATGTCATAACCTCCTCTTGATCAGCCATTCCATCTCCTCCATGGTCCTACTTTACTTCCTCTAAATAGGCAGGAGATAGATACACTAGCTGAAAACCCACTGATTTTGTAGGTTCCCACAGCTTCAAGGTTGGAGACCTGAGTTAAGAGACCATGCCTGCAAGGATCAAGACATAAAGGGCACCTGGGTAGACAGTAAAAAAGATGGTGAGCATCTGTGTCTTGAGGCAGATGGCCCACAGATGAAGATGAGTAAAGAGTCCTAGGCATGTAACCCTGGCAGAGCATGGCAGAATACTTGAGAGTGATCTCTTTGGAGATTTATGCTTACTTTTTCTTAATTTCATTTCACACATAAACAATTACCTGAGCTGAATGAAAAATAAGCTAGTAGCCCCCAAGTCTGTTAATTTGGCTTCTGCAGAAATCTGCTGGTACTCCAGAAGACCTTGTTACTAAAGGCCAATCTAGAACATTGCCCATATTCAAGTTCCCTGTCTTTACTTAGAGTAACCTGCTGAAGGTCACTAACCCAACAGGGACCTCCAGATGCGTTTAATCTGAGAGGACCAAAAGAGACTCCAGATGGTCCCATAAATGTGGGAGCTGGGCTGCCTCTGCTTCTGTTGCAAGACTGTGCCTACTCTGAGTTTGCCCCAGAGAACTAGGTGGTTTTATCAAAATGCTTTTGAGCTGTAATTTCTGTATGCTGCAAACTGGACTTGGAGGAAAATGGGCCTATGGGTAAATGTTTCCTTCATAATTTTAAGTCTGCCAGGAAGAAGAGTTATTGGGACTGCCCTGACTGAGGTCTTGCCCCAGCCAATCCAGTTGTAAATGCAGTCTGAGCTTTAAGCATAGATGCACCAGTTCCAGCATAACCTTTCATCCACTGAAGCTTTAGACCAAGCATAAAATCTTGCTGTATAGGATAAAACAAGCAAGGCTCTATCTTTTAGCACATGGAGAAATGTTCCATAAGCTTTAAAACCTTTCTGTCCAGCAAAGGCGGGCTTCAGACTGCTCTATTTTACTCTTAAATAGAGTAAATTTGTAAGTGATTTGTAAGGATCTGTACACAAATTGTTTGAATACGCTGAGAAGTTCTGGCAGTTGTCTGGGTATAAAATTAATTGGAACAAGCTTGAGCTGTTAGGATTAAATGAACAAACATACCAAGCATTACTTAGTCAGTGGGATTTTCAGTGGTCCCCAATAGCATTAAAGCATCCAGGTATTCTAATCTCCAGGGATTTAAAACAAACAGCTAAAATCAACTTAGATCTGATTATCAGGCAAACCATTAATGCCCTGGTAAATGGAGATCTGGCTTGGCTGCTGGGGAAAATTGGCATAATGAAAAATAATGTACTAATTAGATTTGCATACAAACAGAAGCCTCATTTTCCCAAGTCCACTGCACTTTTTAGAGACTGGCAGTTATCCCAAGGCTGCCTGGCCATGGGATCTCAGTGGCAGTGACACCTAGAATAGGCTGACCATGAGCACACACTATATAGCAGTTTGTCCAGGGTCTTCATGGGTCTCTGAGAGATTCTTACTACTCATTGGATATTTTGTCTAAAATAGCATAGGGACCGTGTCACAGCTGCCGGGGAGGACTGAAGTTATTTATTGCCCTCCTTAGTGAGTGCCATGAAGGCCTTTATGGGTGTTTGAGTGTAGGGATGCTGTCAGAGGATTGTTTAAGATAGACTGAGGCCAGATTGTTGCAGTCATGTCCTCTGCAATGAACTTTCCTTAGTCACTCCCAAGCTTTGTCACAGCGGCAGCTAATTGGGGCACTCCAAACTGGGGAACGAATAGAGGTTAAGCAATATGGAAAATCGAAGATCCAGTGTTTGACGGGATCGTGGCCTCTCTTTTGTTTATCGGGGTAGTTGTACGGTCAGAGACACTACCCAAACATCAAGAAGATGCTCTTTCACTTTCTGCGTTGTGCCTGTTAAGATTCAGGTGACTACAAAAGTCAAACAGATTTAGTTGATCCATTTATACAAGCTGTCAGGTGGGATAACAATGTTAAGATTTTTCATGAAAGCCAAGGTTCCTTCTTAATCACCTTACTTTGACAATGAAATATGTTGGAAAAGAGCAAAAAGATATATCACAAGACAGGAACATTAACATTGTGAGGTAAACACCTTCTAGGTGATTATGGTTATTTCCCAGAATAATCTCCTAGGTTATTCTGGGAAAAGGAAGGGTGTTTATGTGTCTTGTNTAATTGTTATCTATTTGGTAGATGCACTAAAGAACATTGAAACATTTTCCACAAAGAATAGATTTCTAATAGATTGCCATAGATTTAAAATATATTATTTATAATCTATATTTCATATTATTGAAACAAACATACAAGAAATTAATCAAAACGACAAAGTCATAATTGTTTTAAAAAACATTTTTGCTATGAGCTTTTTAACAAAAAGGTTTTTCTGTAACATCTAATTTTACAAGGTTTCTCTGTAACATCTAATTCTACATTTTATAAAAAATTTACAATCTGATAGTGAAATGGGATTAAAAACGAAAAGTCATTATTTATAAGTGTTATTTAAAATACATATATTTGACCCTGAATACTTATCTAGTTGCAACTTCTTTTATAATAATATATCCTTGCATTCCAGCATCTCTTTTTTTAAAAGCTGTGTTTATGTATCAGCAGACCAAGAAGGAAAACAGTTTACAGAGCCACTTGGCAGAGTTTAAAGCAGGTTGGATGCAGTAGTTACCAGTAATTAATTGCACAAATGTCACTCTTGAGACTTGAGAAAATCATAGCTCACATGCTGCAAATTTCACATTGACACTCTTTTCCTCTTACAGAGGAAAGCAAGGTAAAACACCAATTGTACTCTTCAGCGCTGAGGAGGAGACGCTACCTTGAAATCTAAAGGTAATATTAAAATCACTGCAGAGGGCAACAGTGAAGTGTATGGTGTACTACAACTTCACTCAAGGCCTTATGAGGTTCGTTAGCTTGACGGCACCCTAATAGCAGCACGCAGTTCAGTTTGAGTGTGGTTTGGGGGGTTTTGCGATAGGTACACCACTGAATCTTTTCTAAGCTCTGACAATAAAGGCCAACTTGTACATATGCCCTCTGAAACTGCAAACTGCATGTTAATCACAATGTAAACCTGCCCCGGAACTGACCTAGAAGACCAGACATTGGCTTGAGGTCTAGGAGACCTGGCTTTCATCACTAAGGAAAATGCATCTTTAAATGATGGGAAGATTTTACTAATCAGCTATTAGCTCTCAACTAATGTGCATTTTGGAGGGCTGTCTGACTACCATTGTCTCTTCCCTTTTCATTGTTAATCTGCCAGACCCAACTGAAGGGGGACATCTCCAGGAACAGGTTGATTTATGCCAGGGAGACTTTCTGGACTGCAGAAATCAGGGAAGCAATTTGGCACTCAGCTACTACTATTTGCAAGGAAAAATGTAAGGAGGGGAGGGAGGTTAGGGGGGCAGAGAGGAGGACTGAAGAAAGCTAAGAATTGCTAATAATGGTTTGGCAGAACTGTTAGTAGCTTTTCTTATTATTCTGATATTCCAATGTTGATAGCCGAGCAGCTTGTTAATTGATTGTTTTTCAAAAAGTTTGTACGTTTCTGAGTGACCTTCCATGTTTTCATCTAGTTTCATTACCCCATCACCATTAGCCTCGGAGTACTTACTGGCAAAGTGACACACATGTGGTTAACACATGAGTATCTATGAATTGGTTTCTCTAACAGCGCCCAGGGGATAATTCTTAAAGCTGTCTCTCTACATGCTGTCTCGTTTTTACTAGGAAAGGAGGGGTAGTTTGAGGAGGGACACTTGTAAATTGAATTTACTAAAGCATGTGATACAGATTGATTGTAGTCAAGCATGCTTGCTTCAGATCAGGGTTTAGGGAGACCCTATGGTGGGAAAGTATAATGTATAGTAAATGATGTTACTATGACTCTGAAAAGAGAGGGATTCTCCAACCACCAGCCTCAGCAACAAATCTTTTAAAGCATAGTTTTTATACTCCTTTACTTTCTCTTCTGTATCACAAGGGACATGTTTAAATTGAAGGCAGAAAGAGGCCACCATCCTGGCTTCCCAGCACTCTAGTTCAGTGGTTTTATTGCAAGATGCCAGGGCTTGTTCCTCACCTCTGCATGTGTTTTTCTCCAAAGTGAGAGAAGAGCACAGCCACTTCTGACCCTAACGTGCAGCCCAGAGTTACTGGGGTACATGACTGTGGGGCACACTGCCCAGCTTATTTAGCTTTCAGTGGGGCATGGCCCAGGTGACCTGGAGAGAGAGGACACAACCCTAGAAGAAGGACTCAGCGATAAAGCCAGCCAAAGAAAGGTCCTGAAAATGGGAAATGGGAACAGGGGCTGCATCATATCATAGAATCATAGAATCATTTAGATTGGAAGAGACCCTTGGGATCATCGAGTCCAACCATCAGCCCTACTCTACACAGCTCTCCCCTACACCATATCCCTCAACAACACATCTAATCGATTCTTAAACACATTCAGGGGTGGCGACTCAACCACCTTCCTGGGCAGCCTATTCCAGTGCCTGACCACTCTTATATTCTGCTATTTGCAATTTCAGACAACTGCCATCATTGGAAACAACAGTCCGAAGGACTTGTGCCTAAAGCCACCTTTTGTTAGCCATTTTCCAGACCCCTGAAAGCCAGAACAAGGGCACTTTGGGCTCATGCGACTGCTCGTTTAGGCACTATGAGAAGTGAAGTCTAAGAGCCAAAGGCAATCAATTTCAAACTTCAAGATGGATTTTTCTCCTTTCTTTTTCCACCATGGCAGTGATTAACCATTGGCACAAACTACCTAGGGAAGTGCTGGGTCCTTCATCACTCAAAGCCTTTAAATCAAAACTGAATGTCCTTCTGGAATATTCACTTTATTTAAATGCAGGCTGTGGATTTCAGTGTAGGAGTTAACTGGAAGAAATTATGATAACTCTAGGTGAGGTGAGACTGGATTATCTAAGGTCAGGAAAGAGCATTACATAAACCAACAAGTTTTTAGGGAAGACTTTCCTCAGTAACCCCTTTATTTCTTCTCTGCTCTGATTGTTAGAGTCCATCCATCTCTTAATATGAACACCTAAACATAAAATCCTCGTATATTTTGGAGAATGCCACGGGGGTAAACGCAGAGCAGCAAGTACAAATATGAGCATTTTTTATTCAATCAAACAATATTGAATTTCTGGAAAGGTCAAGCCCTGACTTGCCTAATGCTATAGTAAACACTAGGGACTTTTTACTGTTTCTTTTAAGAGTATCTACACGATCCCACTAATTCTAAGTAAAGGTTTGATTTAGACCTACACCCCATCTTTCTCTTTGGGGCTGAGGATTTTATTCTGAGCAACTCCCAGATAGCCCCAGTTATGAAAGTAGTAGCCCTTGTTATTTGTACCAGCCAAACTAAACTAGTTCAAGAACTCCGTCCTAGGAAAAGCTAGAAAGAAGGTAAGGATTCAAACCTTCCTGCACCATTTCCCCATGCCTGTAGCAAACAAGCCCTTCACAAAGTCAGGCAATGTTTCCCAAGCAATTGCACAGATAATAAATTGGCAGTGCCTAGCCAATGGATCTCTCAGCATCTCCAATTTGCTGAGGACAGAAATGAGACTGCATTTACCTAATACATCCCAGAGCTTGACAGAGATAATTCTGCATCCAAATTGTCAGAGAAGAGATGGAGCAACAGGCGAACTTCTTCCCATGCAGACAGCTGTAATAAAGACATGTCCTTATCCACTGTTTGTTGAATGAGACCTAGATGATAGTAATCCTGTTGTAACAACACAAAACCAAAACTGAATTAATTCATTTTATTGAGCACCGTAGATTGACTACAACAATAAAGTGGTAATACCTGTCCTCCACTGATTTTATCTTTATTGTTCACAGCTTAATTGTCCCTCTAGAACTAGGATATACAAATGTATTATTAAAATGAGACATCTGGCAGTGGCCCTAAATGCCTCTATGTCAGGAATTTACTGTGTATTATTTGTAACAGTAAATCTGTTGTGCACATCTGCAGCGGCAGAGAAAATCACATCTGACAGCAATGATACAAAACATTCACAGGAGCTTTGCAAAGGCACGAGACTGAATGAATCCAGGCTTTTACAGTCCTTTACGATCTTCACTGAACCTGATCGAGCTGAAGAAGCCCATTTTATGGCACTTTTCTCAATTTCAAATCAGCCATCATTCTTTAAAGCCGAACACCAAGAAATCTTTCAAATAAATATGCCTATAATGAAATATATTTCATAGGACTTTTTATGACCTGGAAACTGTGTAAAAGTTTGTGTGCTTTGTGTATCAGGGCCTAGTTGTTTTGCCTACCAGAAATAAACTTAGATTCTTAGATGAAGAAGCAAACCCCAAAGACTCCTAAGCAATCTATGTGGCCAAGTTGCTGCCTCAAAACTTTCTTCCTTTAAAAGACATTTGTAAGACAATGATTTCCTTTAAAAATACCCTGTACCATTCTTGTCACTAAGGAAATACTAACATTTCTATATAATTTCTTCTTACCCTGGGTTTAAGACAAAGGGGGAAAAAATTGCCTCGGAAAGCACATTATATCACATTTGAAAGCTCCTTCCAGAAACTGGTTATGATGGCTACACACTTTCGTTTTGTATAGTCAATGTTCCTACAATGTTCCTAAAAGTCTGGTAATATTGAAGTGATAGAATTTAACATTCAAAATTCTAAACCCTTCCTGGCCTCCTCTCAAAAAAAAATTCCTTAATATTACTTTTTATTGTATGAAGAACAAAATTATAGTATGGAAAAATAGTTTACACTTTCATTTTAAACATACAAGGTTAAATATACTTTTTTCAGGTCCAATGAGGAAAAATAAAGGTACACTAGTGTGAATACTTTCTGTGCATCACATTAAAATAATAGATTTAGTCTTAACAGTATACCTTATGTTTCATACTATTTGAGTTATATAAGCTTTCACAGAATAAGTGCCATTGAACTCATCAAGTTACAGAAAAAACAACTGTATAGACAAGAGCACAGATTTGCACTGTATTTTACAGTGGGGTTTCTTTTAGGCATAACCATATTTTCTCACAATTATACAATTAAGTAGCTATTTGGTGATTTTCCCATCTGGTAATTGCTTCTCATACATCTGTATTCATGTGTATTAATTTAAAATAGTGCTGTCAGAGTAGCAAGCCACAGCCCTGTTTTTATCTACCAGGACTGATGCACGTTCTTTTCTACATTTCTAGAGCAAGGCTATACTCTATCATATATTCTGCTGCTTCTCAAAATCAACAGTAAGTACTTAGTATAGACATAGAAAATACTTTTTCTACATCTGTAAGCCTGTTCTGCTCAGAAATTGTTTTTCTTTTTCATGACGGTGAAGAACCAACTCTGATAGCAACAAATGTTTTATTGTCCTAATGTAGCACCCCAGGGAAATAACACTACATGTCCAAATTCTCTCTTTGCTGTTTAATCAGACCCGTAATCCACTGTCGGGGTGACAAAAATGACAAGTAAATCATGAAACACCCCTATATATTCTAGATATGGGTTTTGCAAGTCACAGGGAATCCTGCAATGCTTCCTCAAGCACCAGAAGAGAGTGAAGGCTGTGTCTACACACAGACAGATAACTCACACCAAAACACGATGTTCTCTGATCTGGAGGGAAATAAAAAAAGCCAAACGAAACCAAACACACACAAAAAAACCCAACAACAACAACCTGTGAAGCTGCACAAATGAGCAAAACAGTTACACGCTGAGGCAAGCACACCCACGCACTCCTGGCATGAAAGCGTGGTAGCTTACTGCTCTGTTCCAGCGATGTGCCAGCTGCAGAGCAAGCATTGCTCATTTTAATTGCCAGGAGCGCCACTTCTCAACTTGCACACATCTGAAGTATGGAAGGCTTTTACGAACATCAGGATCAACACTTAATGTTGTAGCAGAAATATAAGATGGTAATATCGTTTGCTTATGTGAAATGGAACCAGTATGACCACGGGAGAATTGGCCTTACGTGATTCTTGCAGCGTACAGATCTTATTAGGAGGATACCAATTTTAGAATTGACTGATACTTCCAAGTGTCCTGTATTGCAGTAATAAGCAGCGTGGTAAGCTTGCATTTGCTCTACCCTGTCGTGTGCATGCTCTTTTGCCAACAGAATCCAGGACTAATCACAAACATCCCTACGTTATTTTGGACAAAGGGTGAATGAACCCTTTACATGATGGGGGTCAACAGCGGTCCTGCTATGCTTTCTCTTGGCTTGACTCAGGGTACCAGCACCATCTCCTCTTCCTTGGATCCAGAGAAACTCTCTCCCACTCTACAACATGCCACCTTGTGTAATTTGGAAAGAAGCCATCAAGAAGGGCAAGGTTATAAATGAGCATAAGGTTGGGAATGGAACGCTTAAGCAGAATGTATTCCTGCAAACTGAAACCCAGCCAGCTCCCAGGAGTTAATATTTCTACCTGTGAAAAAATTGACTGCCATGGGATCCAGAAAACAGTAATTGGTCACTGCATTACTCTTGTATCCTATCAAAAGGGTAGTCCTTTAAACAGTGCTGTGTACCTGGATAGTGGGCCATAAGTTCAATATTGACAGCGCGAAGCTTGCCACCTACTGAATCACCACCTGAGTCACCCCGTAGCTGAACCACATATTAGAGAGCTGGAAGTGTGCGCTTCTGTGCTGGAAACCATCAGTGATGATGCTAAGCCGAGCTCTGAGGCAGAGGAACTTCACAGGTTGCAGGTTTTCTGTCTTGTGGTTCCTTGGCACAGGAAACACAAAGTGTACACAACAGGCTATAAAATCCACTTTTAGCATAAACCACAGGGCTTGACGTGCATGAGGCTTGAGAAAATAGTTTCCATTTTCTGTAATAGTGAGAGTGTATACAACTTCTACCTGTAAATGTAAAATACAAACTCAGATTATCTAAACATCCGCCTGCAAGCCTCTCACAGCTCCAAAACCCCTGAAGGAGTCGAAGGAAGAAACATGGCAATGGCTAGCGCTACATTTCAACCACTGGAAAAATAATGGCTGATCCTTATTAAAACCTTAGAACCATTTGAGAGGGTTTTTTTTTCCAGACCATTGAAAATGCTAAGGTGGTGGTGAGTCTTGAGCTCATGTCAGTTTGCTTTCTGTTGCTGCTGCTTTCCTTACTGTTGTATGAATCTGACTGCTGTTACTTGATGATATGCTGCAGATGTTTGCAGAATGAGTTGTAGTTAACCCAGTGTCTGCTCAAAGGCTGTCCTCAGGTACAGCAGCGGCAGGTCAGATCAACTGCATCCAGGGTTTACTTTCCCTTTACATACGTGAAATAGCAGTGCAATATTATTCGAGAATCCTAGTTCCAAAGCTCCACATATCACCATTCCTTTCCTGCTTTATTCCTCTTTTCAGCAACTGCCAAGCTTCCTCCATCCCAATGTACAGCAACGAAAGCATAGGCATCACTGGCTTCGGAAGGATTTCTCTCTCTCTGAGCACAGTAGCTAGCTCTTTCTTTGAGGTAAAATCGGTGAAAAACATGCTTTGCCCAGGGCAGGGCTTTGCAGAGTGGGCATTCTTGGCTGGTGGGCTTGGTCCTTGCCAGCCCAGCAACACTTGGGAAATGGAGCCCATCTGGGGCTGAGGACTTCAGCCCTGGTTACATAGTTACGTAGGGTACAATGATACGCAGCCATGGGAGTTAAGTGTCCAGTGCAGGGGACGCCCTGCGAGGAAGGGGATGGGGTCTGCTCATACCACAGCCAACCCAGACCAGAGATGGTTCAGGGAACCCGACACAAGCGTGGGCCCCAGGCCTGGCTTTTGTGAACTGGTTAGACAGGCAGGCTTTTATTTGCATGAAAATAGACTTTAGGAAGCCATTAAAATGTAACAAAAAAGTATTTAATGCCCTAGGGCATATGGAGCTTATATCAAGCTCCTTATTAGACCTTTCTTTTCTCTCTTTTTTTTTTTCTTCTCCTCCACTCCCTTGGCATGGCTGGGGCCGCACAAACAGCCCATATGGAAAACAGCGTGGCCTGGAAACACCTAGCTCTCCTCTCTCTCTTGCTCTCTCTCTCTCTCTCTCCATCCTCATTTGCTTTTGGCTTTTGCAGCTGCTGTTTTCTCAGTGTTGTCTTGGGGCAGTTTCCTGTTGCCATAGCTGATAGCCTGCCAGCGCCTGCCTGGGCCTTTCAAGTGTCAACACTGCGAAGTTTGCCGCGATGGCCAAACGCTTGTTAATGAGATATAGCAGCTGGGTAGGGGTGAACCACTGAGATGTATAAAGGCACGCCGCTGGTGCAGGAAGCGATGCCTTTTGAATCTTTTCAGCGCCCTGAAAGCATTCAAATAAAGAGGGTATGTTGTATTCATTAATAAACCCAAGTTCCCATGCAACTGTGTTAAAGCCAGTAGTTTAACTTTGCAACGGACAGGTGAATTTTTCAACAGTGTTTTACGCCGGAAGACAAAGGGCAAGAAAACAAGAGTTTATGTACTGCCAAAGGCATTACTTCCCTATCTAGCAGCCAGACAGAATTGTTAAACTGAGCTAGGTATTTGCCATTTCCTGACAATAAAAGCTTCTTTTTTTCCTTTATTTTTTTATGCTTCAAAGCTCACAGCAGCCTGCTTGATCTCTGCCTCTCACACTTTTTTATAGACCCATTTCTTAATTTTTTTTGTAAACCATGATTAAAAGCTAGAATGAAAAAAAAAAAAAAAGATTAAAAAAAGATAACTTGTAACAAAAAAAAAAGCCTATAGACGGGATTAATGACCAAAGCTGCTTTCATTCAACTGGAGCAGTCCATGTGATCTGTAGTCTGCATCTGTTTTGCTATAGCAGAACATAGGAGTGCCCAACAGCTGGGCAAAACAGGCAGAAAGCAAAAAAAGACAACATGAGCCAAAGAGCACCTTAAAGATTTTTCCAGCATTTAATTTTAATTGGGTTGGGAGGTTATTTTTCTTTTCTACTCTTTTTTCCTTTTTTTTTTTTTTTTTTTTTTTTTTTTTTTTTTTTTTTTTTTTTTTTTCTTTCTCTCTCCTTTTTTTTTTTTTTTTTTTTTAGGAGAGGGGCAGCTGGGGAAAAGATTGAATGCTAGGAAAACATGTTTAAAACTGAAACAACCACAGTAATAATAGTGACAAAATTGCTTTGGAAAAGTTAAACAAAAGAAGTGTTAGAAACAGGAAAGAGCCATATGGCTCAACACGCCTGCCATTTTCTGGTTTATCTTAATTGTTTCCCTCACTTCTCTGCAAATGAATACAAGTGTCTCAGACTCATTTATATGCTTTCATTTCCCTTTCACAGTAACTTGTTCCAAGGTAATTTAAGCCAAGCCACTTAAGTGATATTTAGCTATTTGACTGTTTAGAGAACAGCAGTTTAGCTATATTCATCAGACCACTGCAGCTACTGTACTTGTTTTCAGAATTTAGTTACACCAATCAGCTACCTACTAAATGGCTCTCTTTGGGGTAAACTAAGTCACACAGGCCCTGACCCAGAAGTCACTAGGGTCAAGAGGAGTCATGCCATTCACTTTAACAGATTTTGGTTCTGGCATGTTCTTACACTTCAAAGTTTAATTCCAGTGAAATATAAAGATTGGGGGTTTTTTCTTCTTTTTTTTTTTTTTCTTCCCAGAAATGTAGGCATTTATAGGCATTTAATTTATATTTTCTGTAAAATGTTTCATATTCGGGTAGTCATATATCACATTAGTGTAATTGAAATGACAGATGAAACCTGAATTCTTTGTAATACTTCCCAAAAAGTCTTTCCACCACAGTTTGTCTCTGGTGGGGGTGAGAGAGAGAGTACTGAGGCTTCAAGGATATTTATATATGTGAAAATTTCTTCCAAAAAGAAGATTTCAAATCTGGCCAGCTCTACTCTGAGCCAGACTGTGATCATTTTGGCTCTCATTTTAACTGTTGTGATCCCTGTGCTGCCTTCCTCATTGCACAGATGTGACTGCAGAACACGTGGAAAGAGACTGAAGTAAAGTGCATTTTAGATGTCTGGGGATGGCCATGATGCAAAAAGGACCCTAAGTCAGGAAGGAAGGAGAGTCAAAACAAAACACTTCCTATTAACAATAACATCGAGTGAAACCATGGCAAGCTGTTAAGCCTTTAAATAAACATACCATGACAAGCTGATGCATAAGCTTCAACCAGCTTGTTAGAACACAGTCCTCTACCATGACAGAAGTTAAGACGTTCTGCATGCACAAATCTTGTGCCAAGGCACAAGTTGCATCTTGGCTACTCCGGCTACTCAGAGTAAGCAGCAGATTATGGAGGAAACACTACTAATGGAGGGAGACAGCGCTTTTCTCATCCTCAGGCTCTTTTCAGCCTCAGAAAATGCTGACTTGTAGAATCAGTTCAGAATACTCTTATTCAGACACAAGCCAGTAAATTTGCTCATTCTTACAAAAGATAATGAATGATTAATAAATGAGTCAATTCAGTGAATGTCTGGCCTGTCCTCCTGCCCATATGGCTTCAAGAAGATAATTGCAGCAAGCGGGGACACAGAGAGGAGGGACAGACATCTGTTGAGCAAGAGTGAAGATTATTTTTTAAAAAACTGTTTCTGTAGGCAGGATTATAAGTATATGCTTTCTTTTTTCACCGCAGTTACACTGCAGACTAGGGAGCAGTGGGCTTTCTAGGGTGCCTGGACCAGAACTCCTGCCTTCAGCAGAAGATTTAAGTGAAAGGATTTGGAAAAGAAACCAAAATATTCCCAGACCTGCATGGTTTTCTGCTGCTTGACTAGTAGTCTTTTTAAGTGTTCACAATACTGTCAAACCTGTGCCTCACAGTAGCCCTGAAAAGCAGGGAAAAGATTAATAGAGATAGTTGTTGATATTGTCACAGACGATTAGTTTGTGTATTGCAAAGGTAGGGAAACATAAACTCCTCTCAGAAATTATCCTGATAAAAGGAAAAAACATTTTTAAGGTCATGCAAAAAAAACTTTTTGAAAGATGGCCAATGTCCTTTGGAATCACTCACTTCTCTATGTTTTAGTGATTATACGTATACAAAACCATGGTGAGGGGTGGGAGGTGAGGGCAGGCAGCTTTTCTACATCTCAAAAACACCGTCTAATCTTACTATAGCACACCCCTGTGCTTTCTGACAGGGCTCATGACATGTCCATGAGGCTTAATTCTTAACCTTAGCTTTGTCATAAAATCTCTAAATCATGGGTTTTTTTCCATATTAAATGCAATCTGCATTTACACTTCTGAGTATACATAGCTTATATCATAGTCTCAGCATGCAGCTTGTGCTTCAAGTACCTTGTCCCTTACTTTGGAAGTGTGAGGTTTTCTAAATCACAGACAGATTGTGACTGATTCCTTCCTTGCTTAAGTTAGCCCTGACCCCTTCCTCAGCTGACCCTTTCTAAACCTAACAGGTTGTTTCTGACATCTCCTCCCCAGCTCTCTGGCTTATTGGATATTTCCCCTGACCTTAGATACATAACAAGACCATTGTTAAATGCAGGTCCTGAGCACAAGAAGACCATCTCTTCCCCAGATTTGTCCTTGGTACCTTAACAAGAAAGCCACACATTCACTGTCTTTCTTCTTTCATTCCAGAACAGTAGTTGTATGTGCATGTTTGTTATGTCCCTTTTTCAGAGAAAGACAGACCAAGCCCATAAGGATCTCAAACTCTTCCATCTTTCCAAAAGAGACACTCCTGTATCCCTACAGTTTCCTTCAGCTTACTCTCCTGCAAGTCTGTGGTCCTTGGCTTTCCTCAAGGAATTACAGACTCTTAATGCCTCCTCCTAAAAGAGTCATTTGGGGCATTTCCTTAGGGGAAAGGTACAACTTGTTTTACACCTCATTCTGAGAGAGAGACTGCAATAAACTGTGTTGGTTACAGAGAGGAATGCTGGAGTGGATCCCAACATTATGTTAGATCTGCCAACCTGACAGGTTCCACAGAAACGCCTGAAGTTTCCTATCCCCGTGCAGTGACCCGTAGCTAATCTGCATGACAATATATTGTGTAATTGCAGGAAGCCACTGCAATATTATTCAGGAACAGGAAGCTTGGGAGCTGTTTACAGCCACTGCTATGGTGATGAAACCTGTCATTACCTTGTGCAGTGTTTCTTCTGAAACATGGATGTAGTTGCAAAGTCTTATCACTCAGCTTTATAGGGAAGATCTGCCAAAGTAAAAGAATAACATGGGAAGAGCAAAAAAGAGACTGGGCTTGGTTGATTGCTGTCACAATTACATTACACAGGTTGAAAGACAGTTTCGGCAATGGCTTATTGTGCTTGAGAAGACAGAATTGTTTGCCATCAGTTAGGCTTCAGTTAAGTTTACTATTCCTTATCTCTTGTTTGAGGTAGTACTTCAAAGGAGTACTTGCTTCTTGTCCTTTGACTCAAGTGAGCACAGCAATGGGATGCCATGTGGGAGATGCTGAATTGAGAGCATTCATGTGCTCCCAACCTTCAGGCTAATAAGAGGCAGGCAATTCTGCCAATTATTTTCTCTGCTAATTTATATTAACTCATGAATTCATGCACAGAACCTTCAAAATACAAAATTCTACCCTCATGCTGAGTATGACTAGCAAGCAAAGAAACACATCAGTTTTAGACACATTTGTAGCCAAATGGGGCTTTTAGGATCCATGTTCACATTCCAGAAGAATGAAAACAAAGAAAAGGCTATTTGGAACGAAAACCTATGAGCTCCCAGGACAAGGACTTAAAATTAAACACAGCTCGATAAGTAAGGATAGTCAAGGAAAAGAAGCTGCCCAGAGCTCAAATACACGGGAGCTGTTAATGTACTCAGAAATTTCAAAAATCAGGCTGGTTTTTGCTATGAACTAACCTTTCAAATCTACCTCTAAAAATTCTGAACTGCTCTTTTTAATATCTCAAGCAGGCAACCATCAGATCACCAAATGCATTAAACACAAAGGAAATCGTGTATTGACCAAATGTAGAAAGACGGTACCACCTTCAGATTTAGAAGTTAGATTGTTCACAGTAGATGACACAGTGGTGGTTATACTAATATCACCTTCTCTTGGGAGACTAATTGGTTCAGCTGGACCCAAAGGAGGCTATGGATACTGAGTATACAGTTTACGAGATTAAAAAGGATACTAATAACTACCGCTAGAACCAATTGAGTTACAGAGACAGGAGTATCACCCTGAACAACCTGGAAACAGACTTGAGAAAATCAATAGGAATGCACAAAGTGCTTTAATAGTTCAAACTGGGGGAAAGGTATTAGTTCAAACTTTTACCAAGCTGTAAAAAAGTTCTGGGGAGATACTAAGCTATACTGCTTTTCTGAGACTACAGTTTGACCTCAGTACAATTTTAGCCACATAATTTATTTGATGTAATGCTGATATATAATTAATATTATTTGTGTTACGATGGCATCGTGATACCCAGCTTAGGGGGTGTTATGTTGTGTTGTGGTCTACAGAGACAGACAGTAAGAGGCAACTTTTGCCTCAATGAAGAATGTATTTAAAGCTAAACATTTAGAGTGGAATATAGGATAGAGTGGAATATACATACTTATGTTTGATAGACTTTTTCTAGACTCATTGTTTAATCCACAGAGAAAACCAGGTCCTTCCAAGATAGAACTTATTTCATCAAAATTACCATGCAAGATAGGTTAGATGGTCCACAAGCATCCATTTTTCTCTTTTTGTCAGGAAGGCAATACAAGCTTGTAGGTCAGATGTGATGTCGGTATTGCTGAAGCACAGAGCTGGGTTTGATGAACCCCATGTTGTGGGCCAGGGAGCAGTGAGGACAGGCTGCATTGAGAGAGAAGGCAGCCTGAGAGCTGTGGGTCACAGAAATGCCAGCAAGGCAGCAGCCTGTCTGACAAGTAATCCAGCCCCACAGCACCCGTGCACTGCAGGTTAGGTTTGGGGATGGTGATCAGCATCAACTGATAACCCATTAATTACTCAGCTGGAACTTAAAAGCAACTCCCAAGACAACAAAAAAAAGCCCCACTGAGATGTGTCATGTCTGGACACCTAAATCATCTCTATGCTGACCCTGAGCCAGGCAGCCAAATTCCCACAGAAGGTGGATGCCCTCTGGGCACTGTCACCATGTTGCTCAAAACTTGCTCCAGTACCTTCTGTATCAGACCACATGATCACTGCAAATCCAGAGATGCAAAACTATCCTTTTGTTGGTAATCAAACAAAGGTAATGCTTTGAAAGCCTGTGACCTTCATTCACAAGGTCTTTGGAGCAAGTTGCCTCAGACGTAGCCAAGCCACATACCTTGTGGCCAGTCCCCACTGCAACTTGTAGTCCAATGTCTGCACGGGGGAAAGGGGTGTACGTGGCAAAAACATGTGGATGCTTGGACTAGATGAGTTCCCCTGCTTCTGGCATGTACCAAAGTGAGCTCCTTTTGGTACCAGTACTGCTCTGACATACTTGCTTCTACATAGTTTGATTATGCGTTCCCATGTTCAGGGTTCTGGGAAAATTTGCTCAGCTCGTGCTATCACCTCTTTATTGCAGTGACACTGCTTTTGATGTCCAAACTACCTTTGATAATTATACACTTGCAATACATAATGGAAACAACTCGTATAGGTGACCTTATAGCAGGTATATGTTTTAATGGCCAGAATACTGTTACTTTGAAGGAACACTCTACACTGCCATTAGTACTATTGCAATCTTAAGGACTCTTGTGGAGGAGGGTACTACTCATTCTAAGAAAAGGTATCTGATCTGGCCCTAAATGGGTAACTGTTCAAAAAGCAAGAGCCCTCTTCTATTTAATCAAACACTTTTTTAGAGAAGAGAAGGAATTGAAGGAGCAGAAGAGAAGAAGGGGAATGAGAATATGCCTAAGAACATGTTCTAGTGGTTTCAGTCCTTGGTTTAAGACAATGTCTCCCATGTCCTTGAAAATACCATTGGCATCCAGTCACTCAATTTTAAGTACACATCTCTGAGCTGCCTGTACAATTCACTCATGTTTTTTTTCTGATTACAAAGAGGACAAAGAAAGAGAAGGAGAGAGAGACTATATTTCAAAAGATTAGTGTACATGTTTTAATCACTCACACTTTTCATTGTTCAAGATTACATTTTTATTAAACAAGTGTTTCACTTTCAAGTGCATGAGAGTATTTTAAATATTTCAAGGGTACTTCTTTTAGCTTCTAACAACTAGATGTTCCTGCCACCACTGGACGATTATTCAGAAGGTACATTGAACAGGAGACATTCTCACCTTAGAAGGTAAGGCATTATTATTATTAAAGGATTGGCATAATTTTAAACTTATTGTTTGTAAATAAAGTAGAAGAAAAATTCCTTAACCCATTCTTTGACCCATTGCCATTTTAACAAGACATTAAAAGCAAGTTAGCCCCAATGTGCAGTGGGTGCACAGGTTTGCTTAATCCAAAGAAGACCTTAAGGAGATTCAACCCATTTGTAAACTGCTGCTCAGGTGAATTTGTAAGTCGTCTTGCACGAAGAAACCCTGCTCATTCAAACATAATTGTTCCAATACACCACAGGAAAATGACACATTTTACAAGATGGTACAGCACAGCAGGTCATCACTATTTTCCAAAAGTATTTAAAAATATTGGCCTACATATACCATAGTGAAATATCTTACCTTTATTATTGCTACTACAACCACTACAAAAATACTGCACACACACACAACCCCCCCCCAAAAAAAAAAAAAANAAAGGCTATCTCAATTTTAAGTCAAGTAATTCAAATCAAATCTGTGGCCAGGCTTTCATTTTCAGGTCAAATTCTGTGTGCAGGTGGTTCTCATTTAGTTCAATATGATCCCAAAGAATGCAGCAGAGGACTGAATTTGGCCTCTACCAGCTAGCCTAAATATGTGATGTGGTTCTGTCTTTACACTGTATTGGAAAGAGATACTGTACCTCTTTAGTTTATGAGTCTGCTTATTATCAGTCTTGGGGAAAGAAAAGATGGTTAAATTTAGATTTCCACAGAATGTTTTGATTTAAGCAAAAGAATTCAGTGACCACCAGTTTGGAACATCTTTCTGGTGTCATAAGTAAGCGGTAAGCAGATTCAAAAAAGCTGTGCACGTACATTTAATTGATTGAAGTGGAGAACAAAGAGAATATGAGCCTTCCAGGTTTAGATGAGGTTCAGGTGGTTTCAAGCTGAAAAGAAATAGGGGCCTTTGTTTTGTTTTAAGCGAAATTCAGTGAACCTCCGTGGTTCTGAATGCTCTGCACTTCTCTAACATGCAGGAGGCAAAACCACTTGTTATGCCATTTTTCTCACTCATTCCTTCTGTTGGTATGTTGGTATCCCACCTTTGAACAAATTTCCTCAAAAACAATGTTCTTATTTAGCATTAGGTAAAAGTCAACTAGAGAAATGTAGTAACATCGGGCCATGGCACTTGTATAGGCCTTGACACCTTGATGCTTCAACAGGAAAATCCATAGCCTCAAAAGTAATTTCTAGTGATTTAAGTCCTACAGCAAATAAATGAAATAAATAAATAAATAAATACACATGGGAAAGCAGCACACTAAACAAGTACAAATGATTGGCAGTGCCATCAGCAAACTGTAGCTCTGGGAGGATTAGCACTGGAAGCGAGAGATTCCTCTCTTATTCCTGTCCGAACAGTTGGCAGTTTATGCTGCTGCCTGGCTGAATCTCTCCCTTAACACTTCTGCCCTATAGGGTTAGAAAATTCCAGCTTGCTCACACCTTTCACTTCAGGGGCTTATGCAGATGGAAAATTAATATTTCACTGTGTTTGGTCCTCTGATCACACCCCGTTGGCTAATATGGAATTAATCTGATGAACTTGCCTCAGAAAATGTGCTGAAGAAGGAGCTCAGGCACTGAGGAGAATACATTGCTCTCCCATAATATAGCCAAGAATGCTGTACCATAGAGTGGCCAAGTGAATTATTTTCAATAAATAATTTAATTTCTGGGGGGAAAAAAAATAAAAAACAACAATAACAAAACAAAACAACAACAAAAAAAAAACCACAAAAAAACCCAACACACCATTTCAACTGGAAGACATTCTTCAATGTGAATCAAATTTGGCACATTTGGGTTGGCACAAAAAATCGTGGATAACATTCAAAAATCACAAATTGGCTCATCTAAGTATTTCTGAACCACACTGATAAAGAAGGGCTGCATTTATGAAGGAGATTTGGAACAATTCACAAATCAGAGGAGGCATATGTCTTACTGGTTAGTAATATAGTAAGCCAACAATTCAAATCTTCCCCTTCCCTCACTCAGTGTGTGAGCTTAAAATCTGTCCTTTGACACTCCAGAGCACATAACCAACCTAGAAAACATGTAAGCTTTTCTGTAGAAAGCTGTTCTGCTTTGCATGACAAACTGGAGCCACCAGTGTGGGAGTCAAAGAATGACTTTTCTCTCCCAACTGTCCACACTATAAACCTGTAGTCTTTTTCATCACCCAATCCACATTTATTTCAAGTGATCCAATTTCAGTGGGACAGAAAAATAAGGCCTGCCTCAAAGACCCAACTATTTTGTTATTAGAATTCGATTCCCTAGTGAAGTCTCCTAACCCAGTTCTCAGATATGATGAGTTGGATGCAGAATGATCTGAATGTGTGTGTCTCTCCTTCACCACCATCATTAGAATTTGGATCTAAAGGGAAGTAAACAATTTTTCCCTATGATCTGTGGGATTTTTTTGCACTTTGACTGAATGGCAGCCCAGTTTCCACAGGAGCAGTGGAGTTTCCCTTCATTCAGGCATTGCTCATGCATATTCCTGTCTTCCAGTTGCATTGAGCTCTGGGTTGTAGCACAAAAGGTGAGCACCTCCATGTCAAATGGAAGTGTAGGTGGCCACTCTGCAGTGTGTGGTTCTCAAAAGCAACGCATTGTAGGACAAGCTCCCCAAAAAGTTGTTCTCCAACTGCTTTGCTGTTTCTTTCTTCTTTTCCTTTAATAAATGGAATCAAAATAGTTGTCTTGTTAGCCTACCGTGTTAGAAACTGAGAATAGTGAAATGCATCTTAATGAAAGTGATCTGCTTTGAAAGCCGCTTTTGGCTTTGGACTACACTATTATATGTCTTAAGGAGCGAAATAATTTTGTCTCTGAGGAATAAAGTTTATAATAAAGAAGGCTATATATAGCAGAGTTCTATATTTGAATGAGAAACACTGTTCTGTGACAGGGATTATCTTTGGCTGATACTATCTGGTTTGTGTAAAATAAATCTGAGATCACAGTGTGCATATTTTAGGCTATCAAATTTCTTCTTTTGTTAGTATTAATGTCATTATCAGGTTCCTCATGCATTTGACATCAGAGCATTTAAAAAAAGGAAGCTGCATATAAGTGTTCCTGTGTGTGGAAAAAGTAGAGAAAGAATTATTTCCTCCCCTCATATATTTATTATATCACGATTCCTCTTTCTGTCTTCTGTCTGCTTTGACTGCCAAACTGTCTGATATTTTATGTATTTTCCATTCTTCACTTTTTTAAAAAATAAAATCTTAGCTGTTCAAAGTTACATTGTCCACTCCTCAGTCTTGATACAACTAGCTGAAATGTTACATATTCAGCAGTTCAATTCAGCATTTCCAGTTTTTAAAATGTTGCTATAAACATAGGGTCTCTAAATTCACATTTAATTACCGAGAGTGGCATTTAATGTAGACAAAAGGAAATCTTCAGGAATTTTTGGTATATTTCAGTGTAAGTTCAGATAAAATCAAGTACAAAATCAGGACATGTAACCCTTTGTAAAGAAGATTTTCTGGTCTCAGATTGAAGCACGCAAGCAGAAAATGCAGGCTGTAATGCACATTCAGAGCACCTGCTCCCTGCATCCATTGGGGACTTCATTGCAATAACACCTTAGCTCCCCAGTGACAGGATGAGGGGAAACAGGGACAAGCTGGAACATAGGAAGTTCCATTCAAAGATGAGGAAAAACTTCTTTACAGTGAAGGTGACAGAGCACTGGAACAGGCTGCCCAGGGAGGTTGTGGAGTCCCCTTCTCTGGAGACCTGCCCGGATACCACCCTGACTAATATGCTCTAGGCAATCCTGCTTTAGCAGACAAGTTGGACTAGATGATCACTAGAGGTCCTTTCCAACTCTGACAATTCCATGATTCCGTGATACATGGCAGAAAACTAAGATGATTCTTTACAGGGGAAAATGAGGCCAACTCTTATAAGTTCTGAGTGCTTGATACCTGAATAGCTTTGAGGATTTTGAGGAAAGAAAGGATTCAAGCTATGCTTTTGTGGTAATTTTTGAGATTTTAAAAATGGTTTCATGAGGAGCTCCCACTGAAATGAAAAGAATCTGAATGCACAACATCAGCTCTTTCCAGGAAGGCTGTGGAGCCCCATTCTCTGGAGATCTTTAAGACCCGCCTGGATTCAGTCCTGAGTAATGTGCTCTAGGCAATCCTGCTTTAGTAGAGGAGTAGACTAGATGATCTCTAGAGGTCCCTTCCAACTCTGACAATGCCCTGATTCCGTAAATCTCCCAACACCTAACTCTTCACCAAACACATTCTCTTCTCCTTGGTGGTAATTCACTGATAAAACAGGAGCCCACCTTATCTGTGTCACCTGTGGGAGTGATGTACCCAGTGTGGGGTTGTGCTGAGCCTCCTGCCTGATTTCTGAAGCTGCCTGGGAAGTATTGTCACTGGGGCCTCCTGTGGCTTACTGCAGCAGCTCTGCGCTCCCAATTATGAGATTGTGCAGACCCACACAGGTGGCAATGGCACAGAAGTAGCTAGTGAAGATCCTTTCCTCATCAGAGAGTGGGTGACTTAACCTGTCAAAACATTTAACTGCATTTTGCAGGTGCCTTGCTTTTTCCAAATATATATAGATCCTATAGGGAAATTATGCTGCCACTCTAAGGCATTTTCTTATTACTGTTCCCACCACTGAAAATTATATCTATATTTATAAAGCAAGCTGCCTGCAGAGATTTGGGTTGGAACACAGTTTAAATGAATGTTTAAAGAAAGACAGAGGAGATGGTAACTTCTGGCAGAGGCAATACTGAAAAAATGGGCCTGTGCTAACCACCTAGCATATGTCAGCTCCTGAAATCTTTGAATCTCATTTTCAGTGACATTATTACAGAGCACTATAAATATCTATCGATTTGTATAATACAGAGATTTATAGAAAGACTATGTGCATTGCCAGGAGGTGCTCAAAATTAACCCACATCTTAGTTCACAGGGTTTTTTTTCACCCCATGGCAGCATGTTAGGAGGCAAGGTACAGAAGAAAAAAATGAGGAGTTTTATTTCCACTTATTATTGGGGATAATCAGGTTTCTTACAAGCCTTACACTAAAACTCAATACGTGCTAAGTTTGGGTTTGGTAGTCTTCCAGTGACCCTTTCTTGAATGGAAATAAAATTTCAACAAGGAATCAAAACTGTTATTAAAAGGGCTAAAAATACACTGCATTTTCTCTAGGCATAACCTGATGTACTTTTTTAGCATTTTAATATCAGGGATTCTAAAATTTTGTTTGTAAAAGGCAATCCTGGTGCTTCTATTTTAAGCAGAAAAGTGGTAAACATTTATGTATTATCAGACATTTCCGCTTATAGAGTGAAGAGGAACTTTGAAGTTGGGTTGATGGTCTTTCTTAGAATAAGTGTGCTGACAGAACCTCATCTCCATATCTGCATGAGAAAAAAAAATGCTGATATTCTGAAAGAAGACTTGGAGTCTACGCTGAGAAGTCTAGTAAACTAGCAAAATATGTGAGTCCCAGAAATAACTACCCTATGATCTAAATCCTCTCTTTTCCCTTTTTCTCCTTCTTTGGTTAAATATTGCCTAAGAAAACCCCAAGATCCTCATCTAGCCATTGCTGACTTGATAAACGAAGAGATGAGCTCTCACTACCCTCAGTAGTACATATAAAACCTATTCGGATTTTTAAACATCCGATATAGGTACAGATATACACTGATATAAATTGCTCAGCAAACTAGCTTTGTTTCCTCATACGCTCTCACTTCACACGTCCCTCCACGGTTCCATGAGATACCTCTTGTGTACCCCCTGCTTTTCATAGAATNAGTTTTTGGTCAGGAAAGGCCACAACATGTACTGTCCTGCAGCCAACAGCATGTGGGAAGTCAATCACAGAATCACAGAATGATATGGGGTTGGAAGGGACCTCTGGAGATCATCTAGTCTAACTCCCCTGCCCTAGCAAGTCCACCTAGAGCAGGTTACCATCACCTGCAATCACTTCATATGCTATAGAGCTGAATTTTAATGGCTTTTCCCTCACTCACACCCCAAATTCGGATGTCTCTTGCCTCTGCAGCCATCAGTTTCCACAAAATCTGTAGAAAGTTAGGGTTTATAGGACCTCCCACTTGTTAGTTTTGATTGTCACATAGCAACTAGTTCCAAAGTTATTACAGAGGAGGAACAAGCAAGACATATGGGTATACTCTTCACCCCGTGATGGCCTAAGCATCATTCCTCTCAGAAACCAAGCAAAACTCATGCACTTATTGAAGTTAGGGAAAATACCAAGGGAGTAGGGAGTTATCTCAGTTTAAATATAGAGATTATGGAAAATTGCTAAAGAAGAGTTTGAACAAAAAAGCGGGGGATTTTATGTAAATTTTTTTTAGCCATCTCACAGTTTGAACAAGGCAGCTCCTGTTGCAGTTACATCAAAGTGTAGCATGTGCAAAGCACAAATTCAGGCAGTTCAGTTTCCTAATTCAAGCTAACAGTAGCCTTGCATGGGGAGGCTGTTGTTTCCCGCTAATGCATTCCTTCCAGTTTTACCGCCTGTCTTTAAAATGGGGCTGAACCAGACTCAAACCAACCTGTGAAATCTGAACATATTTCTGGAACACTATCAAATGATGTGAAACACTAAACCCCATGAAACCAGTAATGTCATTTAAAAAAGTCACTGTCAGGTACCTCGTCATCCAAAAAGTTAAAGATAGTAATGAATCCTAAGAAGGATGTTACTCTTTGACAACTCCAGAAAAACAGCCATAGATTTTTATAGAAAATATATAACTGCATGATGAGCCTTTTTATATTTATGTACACATATATATCTATCTGTGTGTGTGTGTGTGTTCTTGGACCAACTCTCATATGGCTGAAACAAACAAAAAAATTCTTTAAATGCAAAAGGAAGTGTTTGTATGGATACAGGAGCAAAGTTTTGGCCCACGGCCTTTCTTTCAGGGGAAGGCTAATACATTAGTAATAGCTGCATTCGCAAAATTGGAGAACAGTATTTAGATTTCTATAAAAGATACTCTAAAGCGTGGCAAAATGCCCCAAAGCGGCAGAATACCTGCTTGTCAGTAAGCCTGGGTTCCCGTCTCTCCCGCTCAAGTGTCTCTGTTATGTAACAGGAGAAGGGAATGTTCCTCTCCTTTTGGCAAAGGACACTGAACCCGGCAATTTGTCTTGATGGGACTGAGCAGAGTGCATGAAACCAAGTGAGTTATTACGGCCTGCGGTTTCAGGAACTGGTTTAAAGATAGCCTCCAAATTATCAAAATTTACATAAAGAAAGACATCTGACTATGGCCATGAAATACTTCTACCAAGTTTGGAAAGCAAAACTCAAGCAATGAATGGTCTATGTCATAAATCAATTTTTTGGCTGCCTGAACAGGCCAGCAAAGAAAGAACATTGAATAAGCAAAGGTTTTAATATTCTGACAATTATAAACAGTCCTTTGTTTTTCTTTTTCTCTTACATGCACATGGGCGTGGGCCGGGGAAGCCATATATTCATAAAACATCTGGTGTTCAGCTTGTTGTTATAATCAATCAGTCTTTTTATTTTATTTTTCCAACACTGCGGAAAAAAAGGGACTCGGACCTCTTAATTAAAGAACCAAAGCCTCCTCCTTCTGCATACAAAGGCAGCGGGATCTGGCTCACAGTCTATTATTTGCAAGATTTGCCTTAGAGGAGAGAAGTCCTTGTGGTGGGAAAGAACAGTTTCTTGGGTTTTAATACCTTATGGTAAAAGCTGCCGAACTGATGGAAGATTGTTTTCTCACAGGACAGAGAATGGCAATGCTGAATCACTCTTTTTACACACTTATAGTCATTACTGCTGATTTACAGTGGCAATACATAGAGGGAAAATGTTATTTTATCTTTTAGACCCTTCACTTACAAAGATATTAATAACACAATCATACATAGTAATATAAACATAAACGTACATGGTAGCCTATTAAACATATGTAGTAATAGCACTTCCACAGAAAATGCTTCCTAGCTCCCATCATCCACAATAAGGCATTACAGCTTCCCCAGATGATTTAAAATCAGGTAGCACTAGGTTTGAAAACGCATTCAGAAACTAAAGTCACCCCATTTGGTCGAGGGATTTTTTTGTACCTTTGAGAAAGAAAGGACACGTTTGCAAAAGCATTTTTCATCCCTCCATCCCTGCAGAAGACAATGAAGTTATTGGCTGCAGGATCTTTGGAAATCTGGCTTCCTTTCCAAAAACTTGGTTAGTGGTACTGATTTTATCTGCACTCTTAACTGTAGCTCCATTGGTATTCATGCCGAGAGGGGACATGTAACTGCTTATCACCCGCATCCTGGCTGTCCTTTCATCATCAGATCTTTGGAGCCTAATAAATAAATAAATACTGATACTAAATAAACTGCTTATCAGCCACAGCTCCATCAATACAGTAGATGTGTCATGTGTATGTGCGTGGTTATGAGGCTTGGAGACTCGGGGCTGAGGGACAGGTATAAGACTCACCTACAGGTGACCTGAACCTCTTTGTGGCACCAGAAGGAATCGGTCTCCCACCACTCACCACTCTCCTAGTGGGAGACACTTCGGGCATCTCACGTGCATCACCAGATACCCATGCTTGGGTAACTGACTTCTCCCCTAGTTCTCCACTGACAGGAGGAGAAGCTTAGCTCTTTAGCGTACGTGCAGAGACTTTTATTTAGATACCCAACATTAGGTGTCTGAATCTGAGGGTGAACCCCAGTCAGCCAGCATGATTTCAGTGCTCTCTGGACTTCACTGACCAGTTTCGGTGACTTGGAGCTTGCCTCTGTCAATGACTAAGTGAACTGCACAGCAGAGTCAGTCTATGAATTATAGCTGCCTAAAGGTGATTTGCAAACTTTTAAACTGTTCTGCATTTGTGTAAATAGGATGTAGCTTTAACATGTTAAATAAAACTTTAAGAAGCCCAAATGCCTCTCAGTTCTTTCATCTCTCTTTGAAAGTTCCACCCCCCTCCCAAGGTTTGTCTCTCATAACATATTAAAACACCGCAAGTAAGGGCATAAGATAACCCACTGATGAAATGACCAGCCACATAAGCGTCCTCGCTTTGCAGGAAACCTCGTCATGACTTTGCCTTCCCTACACATTAATGAAAAAATCTTGCGTTTTGTAAATAAGCTCTGCAAAGTCTGGTGGAAAAGTGCTTTCTTCCTTGTTTCATCAATAAAGTTACTATGTGACTTTTAAAAAATTCCACTGCACTAGGAAAACTTCTGTTTCCTTTTATGTCCAGATTTAGCAAGTTTTTCAAAGCCCTTCTTATTAAGAAAAGTTGTGGCTGGAAACATGGATAAGTAGCTACAACGATTCCAGAAGCTATAAATATTCAGGTTATGATATTCAAGAAATTATCCTCTCTGAGGTGGGCTTTATTGTCTCCTAGGGCCCACCTGCAGCTAGGTAAGGGCCTCCCAAAGTGAAGTGGATGGCCCTAAATGATCATAGGTGGTTTTTAAAAAATAAACACAAAATTAGTTTCACACCTACTTAGACAGTTTAGAATTTTAATGTGCAAAGTCTGCCAGGGCTTTGCAGTGAAATAAGGCCATGCATTCAAGCTCCCTAAAGCCAGTCAGAGAGCCCGGCTGAGTACTACCCATTTCGCAATTAGGAATCGCTGCTCAGTTCTAGAGCACATTATTAATGAACAAACTGTTACTTTGACCGCATTTTAACATTTACTATCTCAGGAAAGCTAACTAGGTTTAAAAAGGAACTGTTGTCAACTCAAAAACACTTACAAGAGTTGCAGTCTGTTTCAGCCCACTGTCTGCAGGCACTCTAGCACGTAGCAGGCTTTTCCAAATTTTTCTGAACGTGTCCTGCCCCACCCCCCCTCACCATTTCTGCTGAGAAGCTCCCTCTAAGTGCATTCTGAAACAGTTTTTGTTTGATTTGTGACTTCTGGAGGTCTGGTAGCCCTAGCACAGGTCAAAAGCTTTATATCTGGGGTCACCGGCCACATGACAGCTCGGTCCCGTCTCCTCCAAGGTGCCCCGTCTGGCTACCTACCTTCACCCAACACCAGCAAATGAGCAGCCCAAGTCCTGCCCCTTGCACTGTATGTGCAGCCCATCCAGCATGTCCTGCATTTGTCTTGGATTTATTCCACATCTGCCAGACAGCTCTTACGCACCTTACCGATTTTGAAAAGCTCTAGGTATGATCGAGCTTTACTCAAACCAGTCTCCGGCTTTAAGGGAGGGATGGATGAAGTTATGTTTCACTGGTTTATATCAGCATTTCTTCATGTCATTCAACACTGGGCAGTGCTAGTTCTTGCTGGAGCTCCAGGATTGTGAAGGATTTAACTCTGCCACCTCTATTCCACCTTCAAGGGAGTGTGAGGAGGCAGCCTCAGGCTGTGCAGTTTCCTTTACTGCCTGTAAATCCTAAACAGGGATCAGCCTACACTGTGTCTAGCACTGTTTGGATTTGTATGAACGAACATTTATTCATCCTGCCAAAGCCTTGCCAATTAACACTGTGCTGTTTCAGTTTGTTTTTTCCATTTGCTTACAGTCCTAAAAGATACGCGTTTATGATAGCAAGATATTCTGTCACTGGTTTTATGAGTGCATTTCATACTAATGGGTTTTGTCCCATGAAGTTCCTGCCCAGCACCACATAACAAACAATACCACGTTATGAACGCCCTCATAATTAGATTCAGTAAAGGACTGCAGTGCCCAAAGTGCACCTACAGTTAAATCCAGACTCTCTGTCAGGCTTAGCTTAGTTTTGCCTGTGCAGGACAGGTGTCTCTGGAGGACTCCACCACAGCCAACACAGAGAAATGTAGTCATACAGAGAAATAATTGAGGAAATAGTTATTCTTACATTGCCAGATATCTTGCTCCCATTCCACCTTCTAATTACCTAATGTCCCTAGCCTAATTCATAAGCACTGATCACCTTTATGGCTTTCTTTTGAAACAAAGCAACTGTCTCTCTGTGACAGCGGACTTGCGAGCCACTCTGGGGAGACAAAACTGGGGAATCACTCCTGCCAGCTGGGGTGGCTGCCCATGGCTGCTGTCCCAGTGCCACCACCACTACATCCCTGGCTACAGCAACACAGTTATTTTTCATCAGCTGGAATGCATTTTTCTGCATCAACTGAGCCACCGAGGACAAGGGTCTCTCTGAAATATTTCCTCTCTTTGTTCCTTATCTGATTCCAGCTACTTGGAGTGCAGGATCCAGGATTATTTCCAGGTTTGGCTTTGCTGAGTTGATGATGATGACAATAGACCCACTTTTATATAAACGCCTATATCCAGGTCTAGGGCTGCTAATTTAAGCACCCAGCTCTAGAGCACATGTGCCTACACCTGACATGTATCACCATAAATGAGCAATACAGGCCTGATAAATGATGCAGTATATTTCCCTCTGCTCTTAGCGAAGAGGCATACATGTCCATGAAGAGCTTCAGAAGACAAACCAAGCACCCTAAGCATACATATCTCTCTATGCAGGCTGAACAAAGAGCCAATGTAAATGCTGTATGCCTCCATCCCAGCTGAAATCCAAGTCACCTCCCCTTCTGAGAAGAGGACCCGCATTCAGAAAGATGGATGCTTTTGCACAGCAAAGTATCTGTTAGAACATATGCAACATCATGATTCTATTAATTATAAGATATTTGTAAAACCCTCACCTATTTAATCATAATGACCCACCTACAAAGACTGGGTTTCAATGGCAGAGATTAAAGTGCTAGCTGTCTTTTTTAGCTTGCCTACATTAGCAAGCACACCATTATAGTTTCTGTAGGGGTAAACCAGCATTAGCACTGGAAAGGAAATGTGAAATTACTTCAAAAGCTATGATTTTAATTACAGTCAGTGGAATGGGGAAGGGGACAGAAAAGGAAATATAAATACAAAAGGAGTATAAATAGCATTCCCTCTTAGGACAGTACTATTTATCTTACTCTGGCTATAAAGTTGCTTTATTTTCTTAACTTCCTGCTTTGGAAAGCAGCCATTAAATTAAAAGGAAATGTGGTTTTGTAATTCAAGGATGATTTTCTTTAATTTAGAAAACTGGAGAATCCAAAGCAATGATTAATTTAAAAAGCAAGCTGGGGAAAGATTTAGCCGATTCTAAATTCCATTATTTTAAAAAAAAAATAAAAATTTCTTTCCAAATAAAAAGAATTTAAATTCATGTGACTGTTAGGAACAGTTCCCCTTTCTCATACATTCATTTTTGCCCTATTGTTCCCATTCTCACGTTCATAAGTAGAGTTGTCATTGGGGTAAATAATACTGAAACTAATGTCTATTCATAATGTAAAGTGCTACTCATTTTCAGCAAGGGTATCATAATTCTTTAAATGGCTATACAGAAAAAGAAGAGAAGAAAAAAACTATTTTAAAGAAAATGCGTATACCTGTGATTAATGAGTAAGTGTATGATACAGATGCCTAAATGTATAAGGCCCTCTTGTAACTGTAGGCACCCCAGGATAGCCCAGGGGGTTCCTGGCCTCCACAACGGAAGCAAATCCCCCATAGGCTCTGTGCTGTGTTTCCCAGCACTGAGTGGACATGTTTAGTACCTTAAGGCATCTCAAATGGCTCGAAATGCCTTTGTTTGTGAAACTGGACCTCTCCCAGAGAGCCATCATTCCACATCCTTATTTTTAAAAACACTTCCTAACTTCTTCCTTGAAACCCAGTACTTTATTTGTACCTTGGGCCCATTCAGCACACAGTAATCTCATGTTGCTATTGCCCAGGCAATAGCTGTGTCTCTGCTGCTGAATCAAAAGTCATTTGGCACCGTCTGGCTTGGGCCCTCATGAGAAGATATGTCTTGAAGACAGCTAGTTGGAAAGGTCCAAAACAGAACCAAGGAGCCATCTGTTGATCAGGGTGGCTAATCACAGGTCTTGCACACATCTTCACTGACTAACCTCTTCCCTTTTGCAGTATATGTGCATGCACACAAATACACACTCCTATGTACACATACACACACACATATATGTGACATACCCAAAGCCTCCAAAACTTGCATGAAATTCCATGAAGACCCACTGTGGTCTGGGCTGTGATGTCTCCATAACAAGATGTTTGACTGCCACGATAGTGAAATTCGAGAAACTGTATGATCCACGGAGCATTACCATTAGATTGTAATGTAGGAAAGGTTGTTTCCTCTCTGAAACAACAGCAAAACATGTTGGTTTAGAGTAAATATACAGCCACCTCCAGGAAAGAGAAAGAAGGAAATAATATCTTGTCTCATCCACCTATATAGCCAGTAGGGAGGTAGGGACAAGCCTGTTGAAGAGATGACTAGTCCAGACATCCATCCATACTTTAAGACGTATTGAACATGCATCTGAAGGTGGATGTCTGTTGAGGAGGGGGAGTGAGAGAGCAGGTGGGTGGGTATCTGGCAGCAAGCCACAGTCAGTCCACCACAGGAGATCAAGGTGTTCATACCTGTCATAAAACTAATTCAGAGTCCTTCAAATTTCCACTGCTCTCACAGAAGAAAACAAATGTAAAAGCCATTGCAAGAATATAAAAGGAATGAGCATGCGCTGTGCTGGTTATAACGTGATGGGATGCAGTGCCAGGAGGTGGAGCAATCAACAGTTGCACCGGTCTGGGCCAAAACACTGACCCAAACCCTTAAGTACTTCTTGTTTAACACTGAAAGTTTTCTGTAGTCTTAGGAAGAGAACATCATAACCTACTTTCCTCAATATGCTGGAGCTCATCCTCATTTTCATTAGGCCCATTCATGATTGCAAGATAAATAGAAGTGCCATAAATAGAACTGCATTGGCATAAACATAATTTCTGTACTTGGCACTTGACTTAGGTAAACAACCATGCACTTCCAGCCAGCCTTAAGGTTGGAGCCTCATCATTTCACACTGTCAATGCAGTCTTCTACAGGGAGGTGATTTAAATCTCAGGCAGGCTGAACTGATCTTTGGGGTTTTCTACTTTCCTCCATTGACTACAGAAAGAGCTTCATACAAGACTTCTCACTTGTGTATCCCTGATGCTCAGGGTGGGGAAGCAGGTCAGGAATTCAGCTGTAGCATGCTTTTGGGGATCTCTTCCAAACCAAGGTTGGATGGAACTTTGAGCAACCTGGTCTAGTGAGAGGTTTCCCTGCCCAAGCAGGGGGATTGGAACTAGATGATCTCTAAAGTCCCTTTCAATTTAAATCATTCTATGAATCTGTTTGCAGACCAAGGGTCTCATAGGCCAGGCAGGTCTCCAGTGCACCACTACCCTGCACTACAGCAGAGCAGGCTGGCTCCCAAACTGTTGATATGGGCAATGGTGACCCACAACACATCAGCTGACAGTAGGATTTCATCTCTGGGAGAGGCAGGTGCTGCTGCTCACGTTTTCTGGCTCCCATTGAATTCCCAGGGCGGCAGAAGCCAAGACTTTTACCTTACAGAGAAGAGAGCAGTTGCAATGGCAGCAATTCCTCACTGCCAGGAGCAGAGGGAGACGGATGTCATCTTCACAGCCTGTCAGTAGCCACCACATTGGATTCTCCAAGGTTTTCAGCCAGTCCCCTCAGTGATGTTAGCTTGAAGCTGTGATGTTAGCATAGAAATAATTTACAAGGCAGCACCTTCAAAGTCAACTTTCAAATGTTACAGGTTGCTGAAATCACAGAATGCACAAAGATTAATGAGCGTAATCCCACACAACTTTCTCCTAGAAAAATTAAAACCACAAGCAGTCTTTAAAGAACAATGAAGATGTAATACGGTATCTAAGAGTTTGGTTGTTTGTTGTAACTGGAACTCCTGCACCTTTGTTGAAACCATGAGGACATACCTGGGACTGCCATTCAATTCAAGTGTGTGTGTGGAGTATGTTGAAGGTACAGGGGTGTCCTGTCAATATAGAATCAGCTGCAGGACTGGCAACATGAATAAGACCTGAAACTTACTTGCGAAGGAAATAACTTTCTTGCACTGAAAAACACACTCCCAAAGTTTATGCAGTGCATTTGTGATTTTTACCTTGCTGTACAATTCCAGTTTGTGAGTTAACTTCTTCTGCAGAGTTTGCAGACTCCTTCAATGGCAGTGCTGTTCCCAGTGAAGCATGCAGGGAGTAGTTAATCATTAATTCTTCATGGTTCATATTTGCTGTCTGCCTTACTGCATATAGCTTGATATAGTTCCTTCCAATAGACTTAATGCTGTCATTAGGAGTCACATGCTGGATCTTTATCTGAACTATTATCACAGTCCAGACATAGCATTACAGCCTCCCTTTGTAAGCCAAAGTTACGGAGTTCAGCAAGGCTTAAAACTTAATAAATACTATGGGGTTTATGGTAATGGAACAGCTGCAATGGCAGACTGACACACACACACAAACCCTGACTGAGCCTGCCGAGTTGCTGTAAACAGGTGCACCTAGAGGCTAAAGCTCCTTTTTTTTTTTATACATGACACTAATTTCATTGTTAAAGTCTAGCTCGACAGTTCTCTGTGTGTTGGGATAATGTAAAGGAATCCAGACACATGTGGTGAACGAAATTCCTGGCTCTTGCAAAGGGGGTGAATTTTTAGATTGAAATTGCAGTTATCATTGTACTAACAAAACAGCCGGTCACTTGCAAAAGTGTATGAAAAAAAAAGGATAAGCTGTACAATGTGGAAATATTGCACTTAAAATAATAAAAATCACCACAAAACTGTGTGAACTATGATGCATACTATTCATTCTAGGTACGTTGTAGGGAGCCCTATGACTTTATTTTAGGATCTCAGAAATAGTCTGGGAAAAGATTCATACGTGCTTTGGAAGAACTAGTTTCTCACTGTGTTAAAGTGCACAAGTGGTAAGGAAGAAGAATTAGAAACCTTCAGCCAAGTCCCTTAGATCAGATCACTAGGCCTGTGGCTAACCTTTTCAACCACATTAAAAACACTTTCCTCCTCCTCACTGTACACTAATCTGCTTATTTCTTGGAAGAGAATCTCTATGATCAGGATCAACAGTAAATAATTGCATTTGGCGTTCCCATTTGTTGACACCTTCTATAGGGGATGCAGTGAATTTAACATACATTGGATGTGTCATCTCTCACACAAGTGTTTTCTTCCTTCCAGCCACTTTTAGAGATTCTGCCTAATGGGATGTGATGCCACAAAAAGGCCAAGCAAAATCTAAATATGTGACTGTGAAACCACCAAAAAACTCTTTGCAAGAGTACAATGTTTTTTAACCCCTCTGCTCTCTTGAGACCTCATCTGGAGTATTGTGTGCAGCTTTGGAGTCCTCAGCACAGGAAGGATATAGACCTGTTGGAACAGGTCCAGTGGTGAGCCATGAAGATGAGGGGGAGGGAGGACCCTCTTCTATGAAGACAAGATGAGAGAGCTGGGGTTGTTCAGCCTAAAGAAGAGAAGGCTTTGGGAAGGAGAACTGGAGGGGGACTCTTTGTCAGGGAATGTAGCGACAGGACAAGAGGTAATGGTTTTAAATTGAAAGAGGAGAGATTTAGATTAGATACTAGAAAGAAATTATTTATGATGAGGGTGGTGAAACACTGGAACAAGTTGCCCAAAGAAGTTGTGGATGCACCATCCCTGGAAGTATTCAAGGCCATACTGAATGGGGCTTTGAGCAACCTGGTCTTGTGGGAGGTGTCACTGCCCATGGCAGGAGGGTTGGAACTTGATGATCTTTAAGGTCCCTTCCAATTCTAACAATTCTATGATTGATTCTGTGAAAGGTGAATAAGGTCAGCTGAGAAGCAAATGATAGCTTGGCTGGAGTACCGTCTTAGTACAGCTATATAATGCTTCCCGTAACCCAGCAAGTTTATCCAGAGTGGCTTCCAGTATCTCTGCATGACACTGAACTGTGCCATATACACATACCCTCACCCTGTGGCTTTTAAATAGGCAGGTTTTCTTTGTTTTGGGTAATAAAGGCCTTTTCCTCCTCCTTGTGGAAAATCACATAGAATATAACAGAGATGACGCCAACAGAGATGTAGAGAAATGTTCTGCAGAAATTAATTTAGAATTATATCCATTCTGAAAGTCTGTAAACCATCGGATAAAATTTAACATGGGATTTCAACTCTATTGATGAGTTGATTAAATTCCATATGAAAAATTCAATTTTCCTCTGATGAATGGAAATTGTGTCTAAATAGTCATGTCTTTTTAGGATGCATATTCCCCTAGCCAGACACTGAACCCAGAGTTTCCAAAGACAGTTTTTGCCACCCCTCTTTCACAGAGTATTTCTTGGCTTTAAAATTGGCAGCTGTGACCTGAGTACTTATGGAGGTCACAGCTTCCTCTGCTTGATATCTGGAACCAGGCTTCCTCTGCTTGATATCTGGAAAAGTCATCTTTGCTTGCTTTCAAGAAATTAGACTTTCCAGGCAATTTCCCTATAGTGAGACAACCTATGGACTCGTAATGTCTCAAAATTGATTTAGAGATATTTCTAAAAGAATGCTCTTCATAACCTTCAACCAAAGTAGTTTTGCATAAAGCCTGCTGGAGGGCGGCCAACTGGGTTTGAACTTCCTTGTGTTTAAGTCCAAAAAGTTCCACACTTTTTTCAGAAACTAGTCTATCAAACAGTGGTCTGCTGTCAGATTTGATAAAAGTTAGTTACCACATGTGCTCAGTATCTGATCCAAAACAGGAAGCACAGCATCCGATGAAGTAGATGAGAAAATGCCAGCAGCGGATATCTGGAANCAGCAGCGGATATCTGGAATATGCGTTCCTCAAACAGAAAAGATATTTTACCATTGGGCAATAGTTCACAGAAATCAGCTGCAATTGTCTCCTTTCACTTGGTGCTCTGCAATTCAGATATTTGAATTGTTCTGAGAGCCTTCTCCACACCCCTTGAAATTACTGAAGAAAATTATAGTGATTAATCTCTTCTTCTGCCAGTTTGCCAATGAATGAAGAACATAATTTCCCTTTAACACTTCTTCAGTGTGCACTGCAGATTTACGAATTCAGTATAGGCTGTAATTTACATTTATTTCAGAAAAAAACTTAAAACCTGTATGCATATTTACCAATCTTTAAATGTTTTAACCTTCCCCATAACCCCTGTCTCACAAGGCAAGGTTACAATTTTCATGGTGTCTTCCAAGGTTGGCAGGGCCCATCAGTTTTCAACATTTCCCCCATGTCTTAAATGTCTTAAAGTTGGTCCCTTGCTCTCTACCCTTTAGGAAATAACACTTTGATTAACATCACACAGGTGTGCTCTGGAAACACTTGGCCCTCTTGTGACTTTCTTTCATCAATGTTCTAAAAGATTCATCTGGTATTTTCCATTCCTAGTGCTGTCAAAATAATCTACATAATATATTAATATGTATAATTTATACCTATTTTTTGTTTATACAAGATTAGTACTTTGATATAATAGGAACAAAAGCCCCAGACATGCAAATGACAAGGAAAGTGAGGGGCCCAGTTGTGTTTTTCATAAACGCCAAGATCCAGCTTTGGCTTTTTTGCCTCTTTTTGGCAGGGTGCACCCACACCTGGACTGGCCAGAATGCATGTATTTATAGTGCTTGCCATTCTCTGTTTGTTTGTTGTTTGTTGGTTTGGTTTGTCTTTTTAAAATTTATTTATTTATTTAATGTAGAGAGGCTGAATTTGCCTACATTAAATTCTTTCTTTTATGTTACCAGTGGTTTCCCCTTCAGTATTCTCTTGTCTCAATTTTGTGTTTCAGTAAGTATCAATCATTGGTTTTCTCTGTTATTTCCAGTACTTCATTTATTTAGCTCCACTTTTTCCCCTGTTTCTTTTACAGTCCTTCTTTAGTTCTTTTGTATCCAAGCCTGTAATGTATACAGACAACTATGATAATGTAGCACTAATAAGAATATAATATCTAAATAGGTCTGTTTCCCAGAAATAACTGTATTTCTTTTGGCTGTTCTATGGTGTGACAAATCCAGTTCTACTGGTGCCACCTAAAGTGAAGGGTTACTATATTTGCTTTCACTGAGGCCAACATAAACCAGAAGTAAATTAGAACCGTTAGCCATGCTAATGAAATTGGCAACACTCACCAGCAGTAGCAACGGGAAAGGCAAGTGCAATATATGATGATGATGCATGTGCCCCGGCTCCTTCAGAGATCAGATGTGACTCACAGATTCTGGAGTCACCAGACTGACTGCCATATAGCCCAGTCAAGGGAAAAACAAACTCCTCACCCAACGTGAGATTACGTCACACATTAAGATTTAGTTTTGAGGCAGGCTTTTACAAATTGCTTTATTATTTTTCTTCAGTTCCTGTGGGAAGGCTGGCTGGCTGCAAGATAAAGGAAAGAATAGTAAGAACATTCAAATTAATTACCCAGAATTACCAGAAATGTTCCTGTCAATCTCCAGACTCTGAGTTTTCATCCCTGTTTAAGAAGTCAACCAGACCCTGCTCAGAAGTTCGGCTAACAGCTCTAAATGATTACCCCAGAAGCAGGGAGCATTTGAAATAAATGGAACAGCTGTCTGTACCGCCTCAGCTATAAGAGGCAGCATTTCAGTGAAGAAACACAAATAATGAAGTCTTTTCTCGGGCTATGGCAGGAGGCAATTGGGAGCTTTTCCCTTTCAGTCTGCTGGTTCCCCCTGGAGCTTAGAGACCACCTGTTCCAAGGAGCTTCTTGGGCTGAATGGCTGGAAGGTGGATTTCCTTCTGAAACAAAACCAAAAGGCACAGAGGATGACAGCACTCCAGGGTAAGGGAAGGCCGGCTATTGTTGTTGCTTCAATTGTTTGAGAGGTGTTTTTTTCCTTCAAACAGAAGGGTGATTTCAGCAGATGGGCATGCTTAGGGCTTGTGATTTCCTTGGTGGTTTGTCCTCATGCTTGCATTTTTATATCTATTTTTACAAAAGTCAGTGGAATAGTTTTTCTTCTAACAGACAAGGAGTAAGGAACACACCTGAAAAGGGGTTTCCCCTTGATTTTTATTTACTCTAAGCTGTTTTGAGTCATCAGACTCATGTGCCAATGCCTAGACCAGTGCAAACACCTGGTTTTTTGGGGTACAAATATATCACCACACAGAAGTTGTTTCTGCAGCCTGATGCAGATATGCATTTTTTCATTATTTTAAATGAAATTAAACCTGCATATTTATTCGATGTAATGTTTGGGTTATTTCTGGGCTGGGAGGAAGAATTACAGAAGAACACTTTCTATCACCTTTCTTCACTTCCAGCTCTCTGGTGACTGCTGGGACAGAGTAAGCACAATACAGCAAAGCCTCTGCTGTAAATATAACAAGTGGCAGACTGTGACCCCTCTCTGCTCCCATCTACACCGAATTAAGGTGCAATTTGGGTACAGCTGACATCCATAGAGGCACCTCTGGGAGACAGAGTGACTCCAAGGAGGTTCATGGCTATGTGGTTTATGCAGTTCATTGTGAATTTTCAAGGGAGAAATTCCACATTCTGGATGAGAAAGAAGAAATGCCTATATTGTTTTAACAAAAATAACTTTTGGGTTTCCATTTAAAAAAAAAATCTCTCTCAAAACATGCAAGACTGTTTGATTAAAAAATAAAACTCATTTTTAAAGCATATTCAAAGTGTTAACACAGTGCCTGCTGCCAGAAGAGCCCCACTGCAGTGCTGTTGAAGGAAGGAGGACAGCATCGTTATTTATGAGCGTCTGCACTCTCTCAGCCTTTCATGAAACCTTAATTTTATCTGGCAGCTCTTAAGAATCTCTGAGAAACTGGGTCCTTTGTTACCACTGCATCCATCTAACTTCTGCACCTAAAAAGACAAGGACACTTTTTCATAAATAAAGAAAAGAAGTCCAAACTTTCTGACATTAATGTCACACTACTGTTTTAGGCCCTAAACCTTCAAGCTCCTCTCTCTGGGCAAGCACCAACAAGCGCCCCTTTTTGCTCAACGTCCAACTCTAGCTTTTACAAGAATTTTGCTGAGAACAGGATCAGGCCTCAGTCATCTGTTTTCATTGGGAGAAAAACAAGACAAAACAAAACAAACAAAACCCCTCTATTACTCTTTGACAGGAACAGAGTTAAGCCCGAGGGGGTTATTTTTCTCCCATTAACTTTTTCTAACCTCATCCCTCCCTCATTTCTTTCTCAGATTTACTCCCAAGGAGTTCATGTGTACGTGTGCATGTGCCTGTGTGTCTATCTGTGTGTATGTGTGTGTACGTGCACATTTATCCTTGTAATGAAAAGGAATCTATCTGTTTAGATAATTTGCTGTTGTTTGCAACATGATACAGCTAGTCCTTTTGACTTCAGCGTGAATAAACAGCCTGATCCCATAAAATAGGCCTTTTCTCTCCCGAGAGCTTGTTCCAAGATTGCGGAACCCAGGCTAGCAAAGAACATCTGCAACAGTTAGTGGAAACCCTAAGAATTCCTGTGAATAAATAGATTGGAAACTTAGTTGGAAATTTCTCAGTGAGATATAAATTTTAAAAAATGAAATACAGTTGAAGTACCCGGTTTCCCTGGGAGAATACAAGTCTAGCCAACCCAAGTCTAAATACATGTGGTAGTGATCACTGTATGCTGTTTCCAGTTTACCATCAAAAACAAAATTATCGTCATTCAAATTTAGCTTCTAATAAAGAAATGTTACGCTTTTTATCATAAGTTTGATTACAAGCCTCCTTCATAATGAAGATGTCAGAAAAAAAGGAAACAATGCATTTTTTTAAAACCTCCTCTGTGTTTTGTTTCCCTATTGCCAAATATAACCATAATCCTAGACGAAAGTTAACTGTACCAGTAAAAGCCACCAGTGGTGAACAACACAGACCAGGTAGATTTTAAGGGCCGTAATTCAAGTTTTACATCAGTCTGCTTTTCAAAATATTCATGGTGGTAACTCTTTGCAGATCAGACCTGATAAAAAAAAACTCTTTTCAAAGTCTGAGATCTCTTAACTATTTTGACTTTCACTTTTCTCAGACACGCCTTCTTCATTTCAGTTGCATGCTCACTCTCCCAGTTATTAAGTTAACACAGTCCCCTAGAGATTGCCTTTAGGGTTTGTTTTTTGGGTTAGTTTTTGGTTTGGGTTTGTTGTTGTTGTTGTTTGGATTGGGGTTTTTTTGGTATTTTTTTTGATGCTCACCACTGGCACAGTGCTATAAAGCAAAACATTTGGGTTATATAGATTATAAGCCAATAGATAGAAGTTACCAGCTTCGTGGGAAATATTTCACTCTTATAGAAAAAAAAAAAAAAAAGAAAAAATAAGAAGAAGAATTAAAAAAATAAAGGCAATATCATTTGGCTTGATCTAGTAGAGCTTTGGTACGTAGAAGAAATCGTTTGCAGCTGGCTTACCCACGCACATGCTCTGGGGGTGAGGAACACATGCGCGTTATCAATGCGTTATTGGTGCTGCAGCTCGTCACCACGTACCGTGCTGGACAGCGACATCAGTGCCTGCCCTCCCGCCGAGGGGATAACGGGAGTGGCGGCAGATACCAAGCCGTTGGGAAGAAAGCAAAAGCGAGGCTGTGGTCGGATTAACATTCGATTGCCTAAAACAGTACAGCTTTTGAAAGCATGGGAAAATTTGCCTAGTGAGCAAGTTGGATTTTTTTTTATTATTATTATTTTAAAAAAAAATTAAAAAAAAAAAGGCCAAAACCCAAAACATAAAGCCTGCCAAGCTCCCAAACCTAAAGTGAAAAAAAAAAATAAAGAACTCGTAGAGAAATTTAATTAAAGTAAATGGGGAAATCTCCCCTCCTTCTCCTGAAAAGAACTTAAGTATGCTATTTTAATTCTATGCTCATATTGGCTCTTTTTCTCTACACATACACACACACAAAAAAGAAATAATCATAAAAACTTAAGCAAGAAATTTTCACAAATGTTTTCTAGTCTTCCAGTCCCTGTTTACCCTTTTTGCCTATTATGGTGAAGACAAGAAAGCCTGCTCAAGTAAATACTGTCCCAAACTGGTCCACAAGACCTAGTGTTTCTCATAAATATGCACACGTACCAAGTGTTTACTCACTGTAGTCTACTTTGGAGGCATTATGACATTTGCTTCCACTCTTTGCTGTATGGATACAGACTACTGAAGTGACTGTACTAAGGATGCCCTCTGCTGAGAAAAAAAGGATAGAAGTCTAAATATGAGAGCTACAGAGAATCTTCACTAGCTGGTAAAGGTAGTAAAAGACTGGCTGTTTTCAGGAGTAGAGCACATTGAGCTTTATTTCACTTTTCACTTTGAGAAGAGTTCTGATGATAGTTTGGACAGACTTTGCCAAAGAATTGTAGGCTATAGCTAAACTAGTAAATTAAACTGTGCCAGAGAATATACCCAAACAATTCATCTTGATCATTTGCACTGCTCAGTTGCTAGAAGAGTCCCCACACTATTTTGGTTGGCATCAGTTAGCAGTTTTCTAAAAAATTTCTGGGCACAATTTGATAGTTGCACAGGCCAGTGTCCATCCTGAGTAGGGTGTTGTTGGTCACTTTGGTTTGGGTGGCCAAGGCAGATTAATTCTATACATACACATTGCTCTATACTAGCCAGCATCGTGAAAGTAAGTGATCCTAGGCAGACTTGACTTATAAGTATAGATGCAGCCTTAGAAAACAGGGATACAGGAAGCCTGATAAGATCATCTACTTCTTGTGGTGGGGGTAGATCATGCAAGACAAATGCTCACTGCTCCTGACATATGTTTGTCCATCCAGTTCTCAAAAATCTCCGGAGACAGAGACCCCATAATCTCCATTGCCTGTTCATTTAATTGATTATGGTTATCAACTGGCTTTCTTCAGATCTAGCCTAAATACACCCTACAGCAATGCTAGGCAGCTATTATTTTCCTAAACCAGTGGACTCATGAAAGAACATGTTTCTTTACCTTTGCAGCTACCTTTTAATTATTCTGAATAACAATAGAACCACAGAATCATTTAGGTTGGAAGAGACCCTTGGGATCATCGACTCCAACCATCAGCCCTGCTCTACAAAGTTTTCCCCTACACCATATCCCTCAACACCACATCCAATCTACTCTTAAACACATTCAGGGATGGTGACTCCACCACCTCCCTGGACAGCCAATTCCAGTGCATGACCACTCTTTCTGTGAAGAATTTTTTCCTAATGTCCAGATTAATATATGGTTTCAGTATTTCCTTCTTAAGATTAAAAATAATTATTTGAAAGTTTCTTGTTGGTCATGATTTGCATATCTCAAAATAACATACATATATATATATATATATATATGAGGTATTTAAGGTAACACATTGACAAGTACCAGAGCACAAGAATATTCAGCCAGCAAACTGACTCCCCATGTATTGTCAATGTAAAGACATACACAGCTACCAAGGTTGAGTCATCTCATCCAAAACCAGCTAACAGATATGAAGAGTATGTTCTGAAGACATCTGTTGCTTTCCACTGACAACAGACCAGGTCTAGGTTTACTAATTCCTACTGAAATGTCTTACAGAGGAGTGCTAAAACAAGAGCTGGAGAAGGAAGGGTGATCTGTTGTGGTGGTTTGTGAACAATGGCTAAAAAGTCTATCAGCAAATCCTGAATGCTTGAAAACCACACCACCTGTGTCATGTTCCTGTAATAGCAACCACAGGCCCGAACGGAGCCAGATAGCTTCCTGACAATATGAATAATTTTGTTCTTGCTCATATGCTTTCATGATCAATAGCTCTAGTGCAGTCAGCTAGCACATGGGCTGCAAACATTTATGGGAAACCAGTAAAAGCTCTGCATGCTGAGCGAGTGGATCTGATGACCACAATGTTTGTGTTCAGAGGAGTTTCCTGAGGGAAAAACAGTCTGTCTGAACATGTGGTCTTCTTACTATGATGCACAGAATGTCATATATAGTGTAAGACACCACCAGCCATTTATAAATGCATTCTCAAAAGTAACAGGGTTCATTGAGGCCATTATTAGAGGAATATCCAAAATACATCCTCCAACATTTTATCATGCTTTCAACTATGAATAAGAGAAAAGTATAACTAATCTTGGACTTTCTATGAGCTCTATTCATGGAGACTGAATATTTTCTACAGTAACAAGGAAAACATTTGTAATGGAAAGCAAAGCATTTGGGTTTGTTTTTTTATTTTTCTGAAGGAATGCAATACAGGGAAAATTAATTTTCAAATTATGTTACCCACATGCATTGTTTTCCAATTTTTATCTACTCTATCTAAAGGAAGGTCTGTTTTATTCCCAATTTCTGCGTCAAAAAGAAGTAGCCTCCCTCTTTTAAGGTAGGAGGAGGAAACTCACCAGCATTCTTTCACTGACACAGTCTGGGCATTCTCCCTCTTCAAGGGTCTTTGAGGTTTTTCCGTGTCTTTTGATCCCAGAAAAGATGGAGCCAGACAGGCAAATGCTTCCCATCACTTGATGGCCTAGCCATTGTTATCTAAACTCCTTTGAAGAAGGGAACCTGAAGCTCTTATCTGTGCCATTGTCTCACCTTTCCTGTTAAGTTCTGCAGCCTTTCCTTTTATAGTTTCCTTTGACTTGGCTGAGCATGCAGACAGGCACTAGAAGGAGAGAAAGCAGAATCACACAGAGCCCCTGTAAGATGAAAGATTGCACAGATAGTTTCCCAGCATTGCCACAGCGGTAGTTTCAGGGCATGGAGGAGCAGTGGGTTTATTTTACACGCTTCAAGAGAGTCTGCCCAAAATATCACAACAAAGTGATTTCTTGGCGACTATGACAAATCATACAGGGTGCACGTTGGATGGCATTCCCTGGTTTCACCCTCTTTTGAATGGAATGTGAGCCTGGAAGCTGCAACACAATGGTGTGAGATTGCAGGTCCCCAGAGGCTGAGACATCCTCCCATGAGGGTCTCTGGCGTCAAAGAGCCCTTAGATAAAGTTCAGACATTATTGAAATTCTTTCTGTGGAAGGATATTCTGCAATCTAAAAGCTATATGTGTAAATACTGAAATTCAATCAATGCTGTGTTCTGACTTTGACAGTGTAGATTTTTCTGTATTGACATTCTGACCATGTGACATAGAAATCTTTTAGAGTTGCTTGAATAGTTGGTTACCTGGTGAGGCAGTAAGGGTCAAGTTTTAAGGAGATATCTTGCACAGATTAGTCTCAAATTATTTAGTGAAGTGCCTAAATTAGGAGAACAATGTCCCCTGCATTCCCCTATAGTCGATGGAGAGAGAGAGACTTTCCAAAATACTGTCTAGAAAAGATATCTCTCTCTGAAGTAATATTTATAGTTATAATAACAATTACAGTGAAAAAATACAGGTAGGACAACATTGGCAGGCAAAGGTAATATCTGTTATTTGATCAAGTGATGTAAGTGGAAGAATTAGACAAGCCTTTAGGTACAGAAACTATTATTCAGATTGGAAAGAGAAGCAACAAATCTTTTACATATGGAATTGGAATTCCATAGTATATCCTTTCTTAACAAACTTGGTACGCAAAGGAGAAAGTTATCAAAATTAATTGTACTGAAAAGAAAGTCATCTTTAAGAAAATCTAGAATCAGATAAATAAGAGAAGGAGGAGTGGTCATGGGGGGTTTGGTGGGTTGGTTTATGCTGTTGTTCTTGTTTGGGTTTTGTTTTGTTTTGTTTTATTTTTCTCAATAGCTTCACATAATAATTTGAAAAAGGGCTTCTTACTACTCCTTTGTAATACTAGTACTTTTTTAGTGAAAGCTGCAATCTCAGCTTTTTCTGGTTATGACTGGAATATACAGAGGGAAAAAATAATCATCTCAGAAAAGATCTAGGTGGATATTCATATTTTTGTTAGGTAGAATAACTAATAAGAACAGAGAATGGGAAAGTGAGAATAGTTCAAAAATAACCAAATAATCAAATTAAGACATTTTTGCAAAATAACCAAACTAGCTTTTGAAAGAAGTTTGTTGGATCAATGTAAAATACTTCAATTCCCAATGAAAGATATTACTTAATTTTTAGTTTAGGTAACTTCCCATCCTCTTTTAAACTTTTTTTTTAATCTTGTTCTTGGTGTTTGTTTAATTTAGGTCACCACTTTAAATGAAAATATTACTTCAAAATGGAAAGTAAAAAAATTTAATTCAAAATATGTCAAAAACTCCATAGGCAGCGCCCTGCTATACTGATAGACTCATACCACAGTTTAACACGATAACTAATATTGTGTGATTATTTATCTTCTTTTCAGTTTGTCTGTTTAACCTCTCATGTCAGCAGTCTTTTGCTATCTCTGTGAGGCAGAAATGGAATCTTACTCTGATTCTGGAAAACACAGAGTAAAGAAAATTCCTGTTGTACATGAGACATCTCTGAAATTATAGCTACACATGTAACTTGTTAGAAGTCTTTCAATGGAACTTTTTTGGATGGAGACAGGTGATTAATGAAAAGTGAAATATTTCTCAGAAATGGTACGAGGCTGAGAAAGTTGTAAGGAAGTACATGTGGGTTTCAGTATCTGCTGATTCTGAAAGTTTCCATTCAAAAGCTGTCTGTTCCTGTCCTTCTGCTTGCCTTGCTGACAGGTTACCAAGCAGATTGCTGGGGAGCTCAGGCTGAAGGCTGCCAGCTCTTTATTAGCTCATACAGTAGATTATAAGCAACACTGCTAAATACATTATTCCCAGAGAGCAACGCCTATGCCTAGTGCCACATGGTACAAAGGCTGCAAGTAGTATATATCCACGCTGTTCAGCTTTAGCCTCTCTGCAGAAGACAATGTCCGCTTTTCACGTCACAAAGTTACTCCTGAGACCCTTGAGTTTGCCTGTGTCCCTGAAACATAACATGCTGAATACATGCCATCCAATTAGCCCAGAAAGTCCCTGACCCTTAAAAGAAACACTAGGATTGTGATGGAGCCCATTATTTTGCAAAACTGTCCACATGCCAGCAGGACATACATTGCTTAGACAAGGCAGATGGCAGCACAAGCACCACCTTAAACAACCTTTCTTAGGTGGAGTATTTGCTTGTGTCGCAGCAGAACATCAGTAGATCATGAAAGCAAGTGCAATATCAATCTTTTTAAGCTGGACAGGTACACAGGTACACATAGGAAATCAGAGGCAACAACGCTGACACTGTAAACAATGTTCAAGGTGAAGAAATAAAACAGATAAAGAAATAAAACAGATTAAACTCAGCATCTTTCAAAGCTGGGTTTATACCCATAAGGGAAATTTATACAGTGGACGTGAATAATACATTCAGAATCACCCACATGTCCAGTGTTAAAGTAAAATCCCAAAAGCTTATGATCAAACCTGAGTTTCTAGAGTAGCCACTGTGAAGTTCCCTTTGTGCAAAATCACAGGAAGATTAATTTATCTACAAATCAGACAATAAGTTAAGAAGACAAAAAAAAGCCACTGTAGAGAGAAAAGGTAGACATATTTGCTTGTATAGACACAGAACGATCAATAAATGTAGAAAAAGAGGGTTTAGTATCTGCAAAGTAAAAATTTTAAGAGATATCATTGACACAATTTTTTTTTTCTATCCCTAGAGACTTAATAGCATGTCTGTATTAAACATTATCTTCTGGAAAAATAATCCGCCATCTGGCTTGTATTTGGTAATAAGTTTTTTTCAATGAAAATACACGTTTAATGGTAAGGAGACTGCTAAGTCTATGTAAATGGAAATTTTTCCCTAAAGTAATTGAGGAACCATAACCAGTAAAGGTGAGCAGTTTTGGAAGGTGACAGAGATAGTCTGTTAAACAAAATTAGCATTTTGTAATAAATAAAATAGAAATTCCATCAAATTCCAACTTCTGGGGAAAGAAAATGGGCCATGGTAAGGTCAGGACCATCATGGCCTGCTTGACTGATCAGAAGAGTGGCAAGAATACAAGAGTGTGGCAATTACAAAGCAAAGTTGGAAATGGGATACAACAAAAAGATTATTGAAAAGGAACAAAATTTAGTGCAGTAACATCAATCCTTACTTGGCGCAGGTACCTCCATAGGCTGTATGAAGACCTATACCTCCACAGGTATAGTTCTCAAGCATCAGGACAGGCAAATGTGCAAATCAGGGGTTCGTGCATGTCCTACCAAAAACTAAACACTCAAAAAGACAAATAATTTTGCTTATGGTCTTATACTATAAAATGTACATGACCTTACCTGATAAGGCCACAGGTAGCTGAAACTGACATGGAAGTTAAAAGGGACCAATAAAAATCTCCAAGAATACAAGTAGGAATTTTTTTTTATTTTTTTTTTTAATAGTTATGCATGTATGGTTTGGAAATTGAGTATCTTAAAAATGTTAATGACAATATGTGTTACTGAACAAAACTGCACTAGATTGGATTTTGCAGTCAGAGCATATTCCTATCAATCAGATAAAAAGAAAAACAGGAGAAAGAAAATCTTTCCCTAACCTCCAATAAAACCAGTCAGAGGCAGACCTACCAAAAGTAATCAGTTGTGCCTCTGCTTCTAGACAACAAAAAAAGAATAGAAAATGATCCCTGGTTTTTAAGCCACACAGCATCATAGAATAGTTTGGGTTCAGAGGGACTTTTATCAGTCATCTAGTTCAACCTTCCCTACAATGAGCAGGGACATCTTCAACTACATCAGGTTGCTCATGGCAACTTGCTTGCATCCATGGTGCTCACCATGTGTGCTGTCAAATCGCACGTCCACTATGTACCTGCTGGCTTTGATCTCCTCTGCCTGCTGTGGTATTACTTTAGTTCTGAGTCATGATGACTATCTTGAGTGCTTATTGCAGATTGAAATGTCTGAAGACTGAGGGCGTTCTCACCATTATCAAAGTGGGTTTTTTACAGCATGGATTCAAGGGTATGTGGTGCACACCCTGGGATGTGGTAGGAGGACATGTGGGTGTTTCCTTGTGTATAAAATCAGACGGAATAATATGAGATGTCTGTAGAGAGCAGAGGGTGACAGACATTGTACAGCCTTGTCTG
>VZTM01036988.1:0-13912 GCA_013400555.1 Jacana jacana
TTTAGCAAACAAAGCAAAAATTACTCTATAAATAACGGCTTCCTTAAGTTTAAAATCTTTGTCCTAAACCTTACAGGATACACCAAGCACTTATCCCATCCTTTACCTCATGTTTCATTCCCCACAGGGTCACTGACACTTCTGCNCAGTATGCTTCAGCTAAATTCAGTTTCATAATTTCCTGAGGAATCCTAAGTAACCAGCCGTCTGAAGTGTCCTACGTTACACTGAAACATATTCCTTGCTTCCTTAGAGTACATACATTCACTATGCCTTGAAGATTTATTCTGGGGATAAACACTGATTCTTTTTTGGATAAGAAATATATAAGACCACAAGAAATCTTTCAAGGGGTATCCCCCAGCCAGTTCTAGATTTGAAGAGAACTAAGGAGAGAAGATAGCTACACAGAGGTTAATCAAATTCCTCACAGGAGGAGAACCCCGAATTATCTCACATACAGCAAGAGTGCACACTCCAGCCAGTAAAGAATCATTCGGTAGCATCTAGCCTTTTTTTATTCCCAGGACTACAAACACCTTTCACAGTAAGAAGCTAAAGCCTAAAACAGCTCTTCTAAAACCTCACCAAATACAAACTTTCATGCTAGCATATACCAAGCAGTGAGGAGATTCAAAGACAGTCAGCACCTCAAAGTTTAAACAGACCTGAGAATTACCCATTGCAGCAACAAACAGTCTTCCTATCACCACCTCAAACTACTTCTCATACGCTCCAGAACAGAATCGTCAGGTACTAGAACTAAAATACTGGAGGAACATGCTAAGACAACATGGCATTAGTGCTATTCTCGAGGCTGACTTCTAACCCACAGGGCCTCTAAACTAGCAATACCACAAACCAACCATTAATTTGCCTTCTCCGCAAGAACAGTACCAGAGGAATCAGATTCAGCAAGTTTTTCAACCCATGAGATGAAACTTCTCTTCCGAGCTTATGCTGCATTTTCCTGGGCATTTCTGAACCCCCCTAAAGTGGTCAAGGAAGTAAGTGCAGTGAGTGCTTGCAGCCTTACAGCAACTCACAACGAATGCAAGTCATTACCGTTTTAGGAACAAATTAGGAAGCAATTTGTTTGCCTAGTACTTTGCATTTGGGGTACAGATAATTATGTGGGGCAAAGACACTTATCTTTACACAGCTATTGTGCAACTGTCAGATGAGAACACCGTTAGCAATATGCTTTTTGATGAAACACCAGTCTATTTGCAAGAAGACCAAAGAGTACAGAAGGAAGACAGACCATCCTTGTTTTGAGTTTAAATGCCTCCTTCCTAGTATTGTTCCCAAAAATTAAATACTACAGTCACTTCCCTGTTAACCCAGTATACTCCCTTATTGTGGTTCATAGCAGTCTGAGGAACAGGCTGGTCAGACTTATTTTCTATTATTTCAACACCAGAAGACATTCTTTTGCCTTTTAACTCAGTACATAGCTGGCACACAGATGCCATACAGTCACACATGAAGGCAAAGCAATCTCTACAGTCATGAATAGGAGAGGACTAAGGCATTGATATGTATGTAACCAAACTTTAAACAGAAAGAAATTCAAGAACCCCCTTACATACATATTTGCCTGCAGATTTTTTTTTATTTTTTTTTGAGATGAACAAATTAAACCCTGGCTTTAAAGGTGCCATGCATTCCCTTTGAACTAGGCAGAACCACCCAAACCCCTCCTTTGAATACAGGGACAGAAGTTTGCCTTAGATTCCTACAATTGCATAGCCTTAAGGCTTCATTTGTGAGACACTTTACACATTCCCCTCCCTACTTAAAGCATCAAGTGCTTCCCAAAAACCTGGAAACAAGTGCCTTGTCTGGCTTAGAAAGGTCTAAACGCTGCCTCTGCTATAAGGTCCCTTCCTTTTGATTGAAGCATTTTGCAACTCTTAAAAGCAAAGAACACTATCTGCTTGCAATTTAGTTTTCCAGAACTGTTTGTATTATTCCCCCCCCTCAATGTTTACTCTGTCTGTAGCCACAGAATTGTTTCTGGGACTGAGCCACTGCTCAGTAAGATGAGCTTGGGCAACACTAAACTACCAAGGTAATGGTTGAAATAGAAATAGAATTAGTCTATTAAGAAGAACATTAATGGCAAGAATGAACACTCACTAACAGGCACCAGTGCACTAGCTAGGCAAGGAAAGCAAGGTTTGAGTTATCCAAACCAGCATTAAAGTAGGGATCGTTACACAGTTCTTTTTAGGCTTCAGCTTCATCACTAGCAAAGATGCGTTACTACATTGGAATAGACTGATTTCTTCACAAACCATACCCCTACTTTAATGAATTATGGCAAGTTTGTGAAATAACAGAATAGCCAGATACCTGTACCTATATACTTGCTGATTCAGATCACCATTTCAGAACTGCTGTAAGTCTGAGCCTGCATGAAAAGGGACCTACGTGGGCAATTACTAGGCTTTTTCTGCTTCATAACTGCCAGTACGGCACTGTGATAAAAACTTCCTGTGATTTCACATTAAATAATCCCCCCACATGGTTTGCCTAATGGCCTATTAGCAGTGCAAGATACACCCCTGAAACCATGGTGAGCAAAAGAAGGAATAAATACCAACGGCAGTCAGCCTAACCCAAGTTCATTTCCCCTTGTTTATACAGCTCACATTTTAGAAGTATTTCAGGAACACAGTTCTCACGCCATTTTCCAAATGGGCTTACCTTTAGCAGGTTGTGAGAGAATGGCATGTAAGACAAAAAGCCCTTTCACAGAGGGAAAGGAATGTACACCATTTCTACAGGCAAGACAAGACTTTTACGCTAGAAAATTACAGCACTACTGGCCACTTAGGGTCCCATTTCAGTTACAACTAAGCTGTCCTCAGTGAAGAAGCTTGATTCCTTTTAATACACAACATTTAAGAAATAATTTGACTTTGAGAAGCAGATAATGATTCAAACTAAGTATGGCCAGTAGCATTCAGGAGGGGAATCCTTGTTAAGCACACCATCCGAACAGCTAACACTTGCATTGTTTTTGCAAACTCAACTATTGCACTTTCCCCAGACAGCTGAATACAGTTCATCAAATCAACAGAAACAGTTGTATTAAGTGCACCTAGAAAGACACGGTAAGTAGAAGTGGCCAAACTGCCTACAGTGACCATGAACCAACAACATTAAAACCCAAACCCTAACCCACCAAAAAACCCTCCTGTATTCACTAAGAAACTGCTCAGATGTTATCTGTTTAGGGCCTAGTAAGCTGACACTTCTTCACAGCTCCATGTGCCAGGATGTTCATGGGAAAGAAAACTGTGAAGTTTGTTAGAACAAACTGCTCCAATTTGTAAGTAACCCCTATATAAAAACCGAAGTCTGAATCACTAAGGGTGAGAAACCAATTGTAGGGCGGCAGGAGGAGAGGAAGGGAAGGAGAAAAAGCTGGCAGGAAGCCAAACTGAGGGGCTGGTTCTATCTGCTTATTTCTCAAGTTCAGTATATTGTGACATACCAGTGTCTGATGCTTCAAACTGAACTCACGGAGGATGAATTTCAGTTATCCCACTAGAGGATCCATGAGGCGAGTACATGAGTCCGCAGTTAATACTGCCTCCCTGCTAGCGCCCGGAGCTGAGGGCATTCCGCTGCACTTAGCCTTTCTGTTCAGAATGTCACGCTGCCACGCAAACTCAGTTCTTCAGCTTTATTTGGGATTCATAATGATTGCTATTAGGCTTACTGTAGTTCGCTGCTTCCCTCTCTAGTCACAGTCTGACGCACACAATGCATTGTTGAAAGATTTATTTCACAACTGGAATGCAGATTGCTGGCAATTATCGTTGCATATTCAGTTTGACTGTAGTGCTGCCCAGACTTGCCAGCTACCATGTTTATTACTGCAAGTTAAACTCAAGGTAGAGCGATAAAGTGCTTTCTGTGTATGCAGAGGGCTCCAAGAACCAAGGAAGCATCTATTTATCTAATGTATAAATTACATCCTTATTACGCAGAAGTGATCTACTGACCAGACTACACGGAGGACGGAAGTTGAAGGAAATTCCCTATCTTCCAGGTGGCCTAAAGGTAACTGGCACAGTATCCTCAGAACAATGAACCTGGACTAAGTGTTTTCTCAGCCTCTGTGTGTCCAACTCTTTTCATCAGCTGTCAAGCACCACTTTCCGGCACATGTAAATATCCTACTGTAACAGCTGACACAGGAGATTTGCTCTGTGAAGCTGGGACTTTCCATAGCAAATTGCAAAGGCCACACAGCCATACACAAGCAAGACATTGTCCTTACATGCCACTTCACAGTCACCTTTTCACTCCACTGGATTGAAACGAATGGTAAGATCAGGAGAACATAAGCTACAAGCACAGAACATGTAGATGCAACATAAATGAATGCCCATCTGAAAAGGCTAGTTTTGAGTACAAGTAGTAAAAACGGGATGGCTCAGGCTTCACCATGGGCTATAAAAGCACAAAAACGATCTTGGGCAACCACACTGCATACCATAAAGAAGTTAACCACTGTCAGCTATGAGCAAATATGGCCAGGCACAGCTTCTCTAAGTTAATGCTCGGGAGAGGATCTTTGCCTCCATTTTAACTGCACCTTTTCAGTTCGGTGAGACACAAAGACACATTGCCATGTACACGGCACCAATGAAGTTAATCAGTTCTATGAATCCTGTGCACAGGGTTTAAACACATCAAACACTGGTCTAGGGAGGGGGAGGGTAGCCTTCTGTTGATTTCAAGTCCAGTCTTTAGCATGACAAAGCTAGGCTGGCTGCCACCCAACCCCATTCACTTTGAATAAATATTCAAAGTTTACAATCCTGCATAATACACTTTCTGCAACTGTTGTTTCTCATTAGCGTACAGTACATGCCTTCTCAGCAGAGGAGAGCATTCCTCTTCCAGAGACAGTGTGCCCACAAGGAAAACATTCCAGGGGGAGAATACATTCTTCGTGACCACTCAGCAAAGTAATCCCACTTAAGGGGACAGCTGTAGTTCAGCAAACTGCAGCCCATCCCGGCTGTTCAAGCTGTTTTGCTGGAAGACTTGTTTTCAGGAGGCATAATGGACTGCAAAAGTTCTGATCAGGCATGCAGAATTCCCTACGGACATTGCATGAGACAGAGAGAAAAAGCTTGAAAAGTTTCAGCCTGTCCTTGTTATCTCAGGGTCACCTTTCATTTCTTCCCCAGTATTCTGATTTAAGGCTAAAAAGATATCTGCCAAGAACTCTCTGGGTCACTGAAGTGTGAGACAGCTCTTCCAATAGGGAGTTCTGTATCAATCAGCACTTTCTATCATCTCTGTCAACTCCAGGTTCCATCACAAGAGGGAATGTGGAGTAAAACAATTATACCCAAATACAGAGAAAAAATAATACACTTTTGGTTCACTCTTTTAAAGACAAATATTTAGCATGCCCGTGGCTAACAAAGTCATCTTACAGGAGCAATTTTTCTTCCTTAGGTTAACTGAGAACTTGCTTTGATCTCAGCATCAATAGTACTAATTTTCTTCCAGCTCATACTGGAAAGAACCAAAGAACAGTGCAAATATGTCTGGCAAACCATTTCATAAAAGGTTATTTTCACACTGCCAGCAGGGAGCCACATTTCTCTAGACATTCACAGCTCAACCTACTGTGTCAAACTATGACCGTGTACAAACAGCCTTCTGCTATATCTCATATTGTTATTCTTGTTTTAAATAGTTCTGCTCCACCATGACCAGCAGTTATGGAGGAGATGACAGGCAAAAACCGTTGCAGAGAAGACTAACACCTTTACAGGGTCCAAGTATGATTCTCAACTATTCTAGCTACACCTAGGGATTCCCTAAGAGGACCTACCTATGTTTATGAAGGTGATCTTGGAGGTGGGAGGCAGAAGAGAATGACTCTTTGTGGACATGAGAACAACAGCAATGCCTACACTGAAGGAAAAGCTACATAGTCTTAAGCTCCGGGATGTATGAGGAGGTTGAAACCAACCTCCCAAAGCATAAATATCAAGTTCAAGATGGTCTGAAAAACTTTGAAACATCCCGATTGCGACATTTCCCTGTTGCGTTGAAGGTCCTGCACAGCTTCACGGCTCCTTACTTAGCGATCTATTAGAATCAATGTTCTGGAGAAAGCCCCTGGTGCAGCAGAGCACAAAAGGATCGCTTGCCTGCTCTGTACACCTCAGCCTCATACTCATTTTCTAGCGAACTTGTTCCTTTCTTGACCTGTACTTTCTTCTCTAAATGCCCAATCTATCAAGCTCTAAATAGGAACAGCATTAGGCATCTCCTGTTTTAGAATTCCCGTAACCTTGCCCTTCTGTCTAGATCTCTTCAAGTACTGATTTTTGTATTAAAGGAAAAGAAACGACTCACCTTTCAATATGAAATGAGTAAAAGCAAGGGCACCTGAAGTAGGAACCTAGTCTGAACTCAAAATCATGGCTATACAGCATAAAATATTTCTTTAGTCTGGCATTACAGGAAAAAAACTTTTCAGGAGAAAAAACTATCCCCTTTCTGACAGGAGACTGACATACTATGACATCCCATGGTCTCAATAAGGGGTGGCAAATAAAATCTGGAAGTTTCCAACAGCCTTATGTTTTCTGGCATAACAAGATAAAAACACATGAGGAAACAGTGACCAGAGTAGCACAACTTTTTCATGTATTTCCACCATAAGTAACTACATTCTTTACAACAATATACGGTGCTGTCACAGTGAGACATTGGAACAGGTTGCTCAGAGCGGATGCCTCATCACCAGCCGTGTTCAAGGCCAGGTTGGATGAAACTTAGAGGAAGCTGGTCTAGTGGGAGGAGTCCCTGGCCATGACAGGGGGCTTGGAACTAGATGATCTTTGAAGTCCCTTCCAACCCAAATCATTCTGTGGTGCTGTCATACTATTCTCCTTATGTATACAGGCAAGGGCTGAACAATCACTGCAGTTGTACTTTTTCCTACCTCGAGTTTTCAAGTTATTAAGCCATTAAAGAACTAAAATCTACTCAAGACTAGTAGTTCTGCTCATCAGGTAAGAATTTGTCATGTAAAAAATTCATTCCCACTACATAGAGGAAGAAGATAAACTGCCTGTGCACACGTATATGTCAGTGCTTTTGAAGTTAGACCACTTTGTCTAATAAACTGCCAGTCTCTTTTTTAAAGAAAAATTGTGACTAATACATCTCCCACATCACATTTGCATCTCTCATTTTACATTTCCCGTCATGTACTGTCTTGAACTGCAAGCTCAAGTTCATCTACACAAAACTTTGACTTGGGAAGGACCATTAAAACAATTCAGAATAATTTACTGCATAACGAAAGGTCAAAGACTTTAGTATCTGCTATAAACAATCACACTGCAACATAACCCAGATGATAAAAGCTAAGTGAACTAGTTCAAGGCACAAACCCAAAGTCAAAATTTGAAGAGCTTTTATGCCTGTGGAGAAATCTTATTTTGCACTTATGCGCCTTTACAAAAGAAAATTCCCTTTGTCAGCAAGCAGACACATCCATTTGAAACATGCCGGTTTCAAGTATCCAATTACTTAATTACTGTTGTCTACCATATATCTCTATCCATACTCCTATCCATTTCTTTAAAACAATTCTGTAAAGTCTGAATACACTGTACTTGATGTCAAAGAGAGAAAAACATCTCTCTCTCTGAACAACAGTAATAAAGACACCTGAACACCATCTATGAAGAGTAGAATATATTGTGGTAGTCTGCTAAACAAAATCAAATTGCATTAATTAAAAAATATGTTTTTCTTGGACTACTTTAGAAGCATTTGCAAGCAAAAAGTAACTGAAATTGGGTTTTAGATAGCTATCTTCAATAAGCAATTTAAGAATTAAATTGCCTGTTTCTGGTTATCTGAAATCCACCCCTTCTCTTCTGTGTCACTAATTGAATATAGTGAAAACCACAGCCACCCACCCCTCCCAAAAACCTAAACTATGGATGACATGGCCAAAACAGAAGCCAGAGAGGTTTTTTTCCTTCATCTACATTAAAAAACCCAACCTGTCAAAAGTCAATTTACCTCAAACTAGTTCCAAGTGCTTAGTCAGAAACTTTCTCTTCCAGTTCACTGGTTTGACTTCAGATTTACATTCAGTATGTGTTGCCAAGATATTCCATTGAAGTACCTTGTATTTGTTTGAATATGTCTAAGTCCTACGACAGACTATCGATTTAAGAAACAGAAACACCATTCATGAAAATAAATTACTTTGGGAAAAGCATGAGTACAAATTAATTTTATCAATTCAGAGCACAGCAAGACTAGAATCTCTTGCACTAAATGGCAAGTGGACCTGTTGTGTAACAGTCCCTTACAAAAAGGGCTTACTGACTAAAAATTTACCTAGAAGCTGATACAACAGTTGTTTCAAGTCACATTTGGAGAAGCAGTTGAAAGTTAGGGGTTTAATTGAAATTTTGCTGTGGGTTCAATTCAGTGTTTGCTTTTTTTTTGTCTTGCATATTTAAATCAACTCTGAGGACGTCAGTAAAGCTAGCTGGATTGAGTGTTGACCACAAAGTCAAAGCTTAATGAACCTTGGAAGAGCAGTAAAGATCTTAAATTCAAATGAACTGGTGAAGTCTTGACCTTAAAAAGAAAAACATGGATTAATGCACTCTCACCACTACAAACAATAAAAAAGGAAGTAAACTATTACAAGAGCATGCTTGAAATCTTAGATTTTAAACAGGAAGCTGCCCAACAAAAAAAAACCCAACCAACCAAACCCAACCTGATTGCACAGGACTGTCAAAGTTGAGCTGTAAAATTTCTCTAAAAATCTTTTCTTGCAAGTCTGAATGCCTACTTTGCTTTCACTCAAATCAGAACTCCAGTTCTGTGGTGAGGCATATATCACAATAGACTTCCTGCCGGGACTCATTAAAATGGTAGTTCTTGATGAATAGAAGTATTCATCAGTTAAGGAGACTTTATGATACAGATTCCCAAGTTTAGTTTCCCCCAACCTATATTAACTACTAGCTTGAGTTTAGTGAAATCACTTATCCATGTGGTTCTATTTATTACTCTCAGTAGAGTCAGCATACATGCATTAGAAGAAATTTAAATTTCTAGCCATGAAGACAAGCAGAACCCAAACCCTACATACAAAACTCTAGAGGCATACATTTAATTAAGAGGTCATGGAGTCAAACCACAGTATGCAGAGTTATATTTCCTTTTACCTCTCTGCATTCAACAGCAATACATTTGCAATACTTCTATAAGAGATAATTTGCAGGAGACAAGTATGCTACATCAGTTTTTCAGTTTTCACTTTGCCAGGTGTAAAACTGACATGACTGAGCAATACTAGCTCCTGAAGTACGACATCAATATGGACATCAATCCCAGTTCCACTGATGGGAAATTGTAGACACTACTACTTCTTCAGACTTTTTAGGATGCTAAGAAAGGCAACATACTGAGGTGTATAGTAACAGGCCAAAGGCCCCTTGAGTAAAACAGGGACTAGTTCACTACACTGAATATGACTGGGTTGGAGTGAGGTCAGAAGAATTAACCCATCAAAGTAGCCTAGGATGACAAGACGAATCACTGTTGAGATTATTACTTCAAGCGCTCAGTGCAAGTTCTCACAGTCTCTATAAAAAAAAAAGTGAAGCGGATAAAAGATAATTAAGATGAACTTGTAAATTGATGCATTTCATTCAGTTGGACAACACCCATTTGCATTTGCTTCCAGGGTAGAAGTTGCATTTGTATTTTTGTCTCATCATACTCTTATTTAAATCAGGTTGCTAGTTTCCATCTCTTTCTACACTAGGAAAACTCAATTAGAAGCATGGTGTGCTTAAACTGAAAAGGAATTTAAGGTACAAGGTCACCAAGCCACCATTAAGCTAGAGCAACTGCCAGCAAAAACAATGCCGCTGTAGGCAATCCTAGGCTATTAGAGTTTTCTTCCAACCCACAGTAGACTTAACGTCAGACACACAATTTCTCCACTTAACATGCAAACAGCTGTGCCTCAATTATAAACTAAGAAAACAAAGGCTAATAAGATATTTATACAAGAAATCAAAGACAAAAATGGATGTTAGAGGGCACTGAGTTCATTATTGTGTCAAGCAAACAAAAGCATATTAAATTCCACAGTCAGAATTAAAGTTTTGGACACCTTTTAGTAGGTACACACACTAATTCACGGCCTCCAAAATACACTTTAGTCATCAGTTAACTTCAGCACATTACCCAATAACCTGAAGTTACCACACAAGAAAACAGATGTAGTACACAGGGGTGGGGGCTAAAACAACCTTAACTTTGACTTCCCCTTTCAGTAAGCCTTGCATTAACCAGATGAGTTCCTGCACCTCCAGTGGGTCCACTCAAACTCACCCTATTATGGTCACACCAATGCGTAAGTGATATAAATCCACGCAAGACACAGGTCTAGGAACGGAAGTGGAAGCAGCAGATTCAGCTGAATCAGATCAGAAATGACAATACTTATGATATGTGTCCTGTCCCATCTGTTTGGTATCCTGGAGATGAATGGAACACCACCTGAATTTCAGGGTGCAGACAGACTAATCTCCCAGGACAACCGACGTACATTTGCACGTATTTAGCAGCCAAGTGATAATACACAGCCTCCCTTGTACCCGCATGTGAATAGTCTGACAGAGGACTAACCTGTGAATTATCAGTCATCATAAACATTTAGTACATTATTAAAGACCCGCCAAGATAATAATGGTTCAAGTGTTGAAGATAGTTTGCTGCAGCGGTACATTTAAAGTCTCAGCAGCTGTAGCAGAAATATCTGCAGTGCCAAGTAGTGTTGCAAAGAGATTGAAGCGCCTGTGGCATCCGATTCCACCAGTTTTCAACTCAAACACGAGTATTAGAGCTACCACCCCCTACACAGTTTGAACACTTTCCAACTTTTTTCATAATACCAGAATAATGTGCTGCACAGCACAGATTATTTCAGCCTCCTAAGTGAGAAATGGTCCAAATCTCCTTCTTACAACTTCACTGGACGATTAATTTTATTCTTTTCTTTTTAATGACTATTCCTATTAGTCATTCATTACCGATTCACATAAAAGATTACCGTGTAGCTCTCACAACCTATTTGTCTTCTTAAAGTGTTCTGAAGCGTAACAAAATCCACCTAGAGGAAATAACAGCAACAAAAAAAAAAAAGCTTATTCTTTCTTTTGATCTTCTGACAAAAATATCACCCTGGCAATTTTTTTTTCTTACAATAATAACTTGAAAGAAAAAATATATATAACCTCAGAACCATGGTAGGAATATCCTATCAGCCTATGCAAACAAAGTCCAATAAAAGGCCCTCAACTTCTACATCCATTCTTCTGGGACAAGCAGGATCTGGCTATTTAGTCTTCCTGTTTATACAGGAACAGCCACAGGCTACCCAGCAGAGGTCTAAGTCTTCTCCAGAGACATTTCAAAATCAGATCTTGGCCATACAAGTCAAATGTCCAATAGATGACATCGTATTCCAAAAAGAACTACATAACTCACCAGCTTGGTGCTGGTTGTACTCACTCTGAGGTTCCAGGCCAGTACATGAGAAGTTCAGACACACATTTCTAACTACTTAGAGTTACAGAAAATTTTGCCTGTCCATCTCCAGAAAGACAGTGCACAGGCTATGAATAGTTGCAACAAATACAGCTGTCAAGAAGGAGAACACGTCAATTTGAACAGTTCCACCTGACACGGAACTTCACAGCACTGTTGCATGATTTCACTCTAGTTATTTTCACAAGGTCAGATTAGCAGCACAATCTTGTGTTTATACAGTTTGGACAATTATGATTAACAACTTCAAAACTCTTGTGCTAAAGGCAACCCCACTTACATTTATCAATTGCTTCCCCCTTGTTACAACTTTCTAGTTAACAAAAATATTTGCTTATCTCATTTAAACTTAGGAGAGGGCGCTACAGTTGCAGACAGTGCATCAATGAGTCAATACATATCTGTACCCTGATTTGCCATTTTTACCGGAATGGATAAGTGAACTTAGTCACATTTTTACCTAGTGACTAATTACAAAAGCATCTTTACACAAGCAATAACTGATTAGAGCGCTGTTACTTTGGAGGGAGTTAAAACTTTATCGTAACAAGGCTTATGGACAGATGTATATGAGTTAAGGACATATAATTTAATCTTTCAAGCTATGTTCCAACAGTCCCCATGTAAATTAGTTTATATTTCTTTATAGTGTAGGGCTGAGGCACAGAAATCATAGTCTGCAGGTGAAAGTCCACCTACAACACTCTCTCTTCACGTTTGAAGCACAAATTTCTTATGCTGCACTGGAGAGATTACCCTGCTTAGGATAGACCTGCTCACTTAGAAGAAAGCTTAGGTTCTTAGCTCACTCTGATGGAGTGCAGTTCAGGACATCATAACACAGGATACAGAAAGAAAAATTATGGAAGAAGAAAGATGAAAAGCACTAACAAGGTTTCAAGAAGAAAAAAGAAAGGAGGCATAAAGATGGGGGTGGAAATGGGAATTTAACAGCCGCTGCATAAAAAGCTTCCCAACCAATGCAGTGTAGTACTGAAAAACAATCCACTTTACTACCATAAGTATGATAAAAAAAATTGCTTTATAAAATTCATTTCACCCTCTGATTAGGCAAATTAGAAGCAACCCTTATTAAGCCCACCGGGTACACACCACCCTCGGGGGCTATGAAACTTGTTACTTTCCACACCCACTGGAGCCAGGCCGGTAAGGGTATCGCTAAAAGCCGGAGAACTTTTCCTACTCGCTTGGAGGTGATGCCTGAAAGCATGAGCTATCTGCAAGAGGGTTTTTGTTTTTTTTTTTTCCCCTGCAAGCTTCATCTTGCCCTGTCACTCCCTCCTCCTCCCTCTCTCCTGGCTTCACTGCACAGACCAAACTCGAACGAGGAAGTCGAGCTCCGAGGGCGGAAGCCAAAGCCTAATGCAATGTCTGCAAGGGTTGTCAGCCCGTGACTCAGGCTACAGCCCTGACAACTGCCAAGCGGTCCCATTCTCCCCCTGCCCGTTACTTCCAAAGGACGGACACTTTAAGGCGAGGGAGCAGAGAAGGCGGCGAGGGGAGGAAGGAGACGCACAGGAGGGGAGATGGGTAGAGAGGACGGTCGGGTGAAAAAAGAGCGCGAATATCGCCACCCCACCCCCGGGAAGGCCAGTGAGCAGGGCGTGGAGGGAGGAGAGCGGCAACTCCCTGGGCATAATGCAACCCTACGGCGCGGCGGCGCACACACGCCCCCGGAGGAGACGTGGGGTCGGGGGGTGAGCGGGGTACGGGGAGCACCCCGGGCACGGCAGGTCAGCACGCAAAGCCGGGCTGCCTCCCGGGGGAAGGAGGAGGAGAACAGCGGGAGAGCGCGGCACCCTCCCGCCCGGCCGGACAAAGAGGCGCGAAACCCGCCGAGGGGTAGAAGTGCCAGGAGGGGCGGACAAGGGACAAACCAGGGGCCACCCGCGCCCACCTGATCGGCTTCACCCACCTGAGCCCAGCTACGGCGGAGGGAGGAAAACGCCGCAGCGGCTGCGCTCCTCGGGGCGAGAGAGTGGCGTCCTCAGGCTGCCGGCTCCTCCCGCAGGCACCGCGACCGCCTCTCGCTCACCGGCACTGCCAGGCGCTGGGGTCGGGAGGAGCCTCCGCGGCCCGGGTGCTGCCAGCCAATGGCCGGTGCCGGCTACGGAGAACTGGCGGCCACCGCTACCAACGAGGAGGCGGCCGCAGGGCGGAGGCGAGCCGCTGAGGAAGCGCTGAGCCGTTGAGGGAAGGAGGCGGTGCCGTTAGTAACGCCTGGGCGCGCGTAGAGCCC